>JAXGGA010009434.1:0-51380 GCA_038373865.1 Uloborus plumipes
TTTACCTGAAATAACTAGATGGGGATGTTTATTTCATATACAAATCAGCTGAAAAGTTTGAATTTATCAATTTGAATTGAATCTTTTGTTGCACTCGTTACTATTTATTATTCAATGCATGTTGTGTTCAAAAGTGTACAGTAACGTACCGCCTTATACTGCCGTGCTGAGCGCAGGAGTCGTACCTGCACATTTTAACAAAATTGAGTTATTGTCAACAGGAGTTTTTTTGTAACTTATTTGACCTAAATCCAAAGTTTTATGGTCACTTGAGAACAAGGAATATTTTTTCAAAATACTTCTTGAGGCTTTCACGGCCGGCGTCAATATGAAGAGGTATTTCCGTGCTTATAGGCCGTGGTCGATGAGAAACATAAATATCAAACATTTCGTCGGACACTGCAGTCGACATCATCAGTGAGTAAGTTATGTACTTACTGATAATGGACGGAGACTCACCCATACCGGAAAATCCATCCAATCAGGATCCAGACCGCTCCAGAGACCGAAGAAACAACAAGCAATCGGGATCCAGCACCCATCAGCAGTTTACTTAAGTACCAAATCGGCCGAAGCATCATTCTCACCAAAACTACTCACTGATGATGTCGACCGCAGTGTCCGACGAAACGTTTGAAATTTATGTTTCTCATCGACCACGACCTATAAGCCCGGAAATACCTCTTCATAATAGTATTTTTTTTAATCTGAAAAAGTATCATCCGCATCAAATATATGAAGATGCAAAACTTTCTCAGTTTGATATCGTCAGCAGATAACTACTTTGCTCTTAGCACGGCAGTATACCTTTGATTGCCAACGAATGGTACGTCGAGTTCGTTAAAATTAATTTTGAACTACGTAGAATGCGGTATTACCGGCCATATGGGTGTAAATATAAATATAATTTTAAAATGAAGTGGCGTTATAGGAAGTAAATGAAGAGAGAAAAACTATGAATAAAAAAATTAAACTTTTATGTCTATGCATTTTACTAAAGAAACCGATAATGTGTTACTTCAAAAATTTGTCAATCAAAAATATGTTTGAAAATCAGTTTTTAATTTTTCAGAAAATGGAAATGTTTCGTGGTTATATATAATATGTACCGCCGTAAATAGTGTGAACATCACACTAATTCCTTTTATATCTAATTTTATCTAATTTCGTTTCTTTAATTATTATTATTATTTATTATTTTTCATGAGCAGCATTTTAGACATCTGATGCATAAACAACTATAGTAAACGTGGAATATAGTAATCTCAATTTGCAAAGAAAAGTGATGTTCTTATAAGCATCTGTGATCTAAAATTGCACAAAACTCCATGAAACGTATTTTAAGAACAAAGTTAGAATATAATAGTGAGAGATTCAGAAAACAATTCAAGCATTTGCCCTCCTAGTTTGTCCCAAATTACCATGTCGTATAACCGTATCCATATCGTCTTATCCGCCTGACCGGCATCAAATGGTAGTTACCAAAACGTTTTTCCCAAATATTAATCTGAGCTTATCAGTTCTCCGACAACTTCCCACCTCTTCATTTTGGCATGATTACTGACATTAAGAAAATATCATCATTGATCCCTTCTCTGCTCTTACTGGGTTGCATTGATTACTACTCTGGGATTGACATTGTATGCAGGCCTTAGTAAACAGCAATTAGTATTATTAGAACTCTACAACCCCATGTTATTTTGCTTTGTTCTCGGCAAGATGTTGAAAAATATCTTAAGCTCTTATGAAAACAATTTCATTCCCGAATTTAAAAATAAAACCCAGTTACAAACCTATAATTTTTCATTAATAGTTGTTCTGAGATTCTGGAGCAAAAAAAATATAGTTTTGAAATAAAAGAATGGTCGAAGACATACAGAAGAAAAAAAAAACGCTCTAAATCATTCGCCATTATTATTCAAAACTTATTTTAAAAAGAAAAATCATTATTTAAAGTTATTTTCTTAAAAACATGCGCTGTTGAGGGATTGGTAAAAGCTCGTTAAACCACCATCCTCGACTTTCGCCAACAGTATTCTCTTCACAGAGGATGGCGGTTCTCATGAATCTTAACTGTATTACAAAACGGACTTTTTTTGTCTGCAGGGAAGTCGCCAATATGTTGAAATCAAGCAAAATTATGTTTAAATAATGTGGTTTTGAAGTTTTATTCAAATGAAATCAATACATAAAAATTTGACAGGTGCTTCAAGCACGAAACAAACACAATATAAATGTAAGTAAAGTGCATTACCATTTGCAACATTGCTTTTCTCAAGAAATAAAAAAAGGAGAGACGAAAAGAAAAGAAAGAAAGACCTAAAAATAACCTATATAGTCCTAAATATTTTTAAATAAACAAAATAATAATTGCTAAATAAAATTTTACAGAAGGAAAAAAAAACATCGTATGCACATAAAGTTTGTATCACTTCCATCTTGTTAAATTAAAAAAAAATATATTAATAAAGGAAATTAATTAAACAATATAAAAATAAAGAAAGAAATCCGAAAAATAGTTTTTGTTTTAACTTATTTATTTGTTCAGAGGACTGCAAATATGTTTAAAATTTAAAATTTCCTTGCCTTTTACTAACATGAACCTTCTCGAATTATTACCAGTTTCTTAAATATTACTTGTAAAATGAAGTTTGCTTGACTTTCTGCCATTATCATTCATTATCACATTTACTCATTCAGAAAAATTAAAGAAAATTATTATGTCGTTTATTTTTCGAAAAAACCTCCATTTCACTTTTATTTTGTTTTCTGGAGATAAAAATCGTAATACGGTGACTGCTATCATAATTATGACTGCAATCGAAAATTATTACAAACATTAATTAAGCACACACACACACACACATTTAATATGAAGTAAGAGTTACCCAAGAGGAAATGTTGATATTGCCTAATTTAACAATACGATACGTTTTAAACGGGGCGAACTTGTTATCAGGCAATCTGTTCCCCTATCCCTGCATATAGTTCCGGGATGCTGCATTGGGAAAATTGTGTTAATGGGGTACCAAAAGTCTTCATCCAAAAATTACCATACAAGAAATTTTTTTAGCATGTAATTGTTCGTACACTGCTGAACACCCAAATTGCAACACCAAGAAATACAAGAGATATCACAACAAAATTTATTTTGTAAATAAAATGTTGACCAAGTTTCAAATGATTAAATTTATAGATTTCTGTGAAGTGTCGTTCCTGCCAAAATCAGTAGCCAGAGTAGCCGCCCTTGTTGCAGACCACCGCTGCCACACACTTCGGTATTGATTCAAAGAGACTTTGGATGTGTTCTTGGGGTATAGCAGCCAAGAAGCTTTCACATGTTGCCAATGTTGATGTGTTGTAGCAGCTGGGGATGTAATATAGGTCAATCGTTGAACAGACATGAATCACGTGTTTTCTATCTGCGAAACATCCGGAGAGCGAGCCGGCCAGGGAAGCAACTCAATCTGGCGATTGATGAAGAACCCTTGGAAAATGCGTGCCACGTGTGATCGTGCATTATCCTGTTGAAATATGACTGTGGGTAAGCCCTGAAGGTAAGGAAGAACAACCGGCACCAGCACCTCGGAGAAGCTCTGGCTGTTTGAAGTACCGTTAATGTGTACTAGAGGAGTCAGAGAGTAATATTCAATACCACCACATACTATGACACCCGGTGCAGGATCAGTATGGTGGTGTATAATAGGGTGGGTCGAAAAAAAATAATTATTTTTTTTCGAAACGCTATACCGCGGAAAACTTGCCTCTAGAGTAGGTAAGTAAAATGCAGATTAAACAGAGGAAAAATATTGAGTCCCCAGCTAGCGCATTGTACTTGAAATTTCGATTTTTTTCGAAAATTAAGTTATTTTCCAAATTTTTTTGCAATACTAAGTCAATAATATTTTATTCCGCTACAGTGAAAATCCTTTACTAAAATGGTTGAAAAACACATAAAGAATGTTAACTGGTCAAAATCGTTTAATTTGCGGTGGCGCAAAAGACTCAAAAATCGGTAAATTATTGCGTTTCATGCTCGCAGCAATTCTAGTCGGCCTCGTTGCCCGGTGAATGACAGTCATTACTGTTCAATGTATCAAGCTTTTCAACGCATTTCCCACATGGAAATTAGTTCGTCCGAGGAATTTGAAAATAAATTGATAAAAACTGGGCATAAAGATTCTGAATAGCACGCTCGAACTAAGTTACCTTGGCAGATGCGCATGATATTGAAAAATACTGCATTGACCTGTGATCGCTCCAGAATTTCGAGCAGAGCAACGGCTGTTGAAGCTTCAAGTATGATGAATGTTAACCGGTTAAAATCATTCAATTTGCGGTAGAGCAAAAGACTCAGAAATCGGTAAATTATTGCATTTAAGGTACATACTAGAACCTTAAAGGAATATGTAGTAAATTATTCTGAGCTCTGTGTGTTAAAAGATAACTACTTTTTTAGTTTACACTACAGTTTATTGTAATGAAGTAAGCATAGAAAAGGTACTAAAAGAGCACATTAATCTTGTCTTTTTATTACAGTAACATATTTACTGCATTGCAAAAGTCTCACTATTTTTGTGTGTTTAAGTCGAAGCTGTACTTGCTGCAAAACTTTGGCATTGAATCTTTTGATTAAAAGGGTAGATCTTATTAAACCATCTCGGTTCTTCCGAAGACGATTTTTTTAGCTGTTTTGTGTTAAATAAGAACTTACCCATCTGTCACCAGTTTCACCAGCAGTGATTTTAGCCCACGATTAATCATCAGAAACTCTTCGGAAAAAATGGAAGTGGTGTAAGTGTAATAGTGATCCGATTAATTATTTCTGTGCAGTTCGTTGCCTGAAGGCTAATTTTTAAGACCGAAAATACCTTATTGATTCTGGTTTGCGGGATTATTTTCTAGTTTTTATAATTTTCTGAAACCTAACTTACTGATGTATTTTCCTGCATCCACTATCATCCTAAGAAGCAAGTGCTCTGGATGGGCAAACAATGCATTTCTTTAAATCACAGGATCAACTACTCTAATCAAATTCTCCCATAGCAATCTTATGGATTTGATTTGCTTCAAAAATATGTGTAGGACAATCTGTTATGTACTGGCTTTTTTTTATTTGAGCCATACAAACATGTATGATTGAGAATAAAAACATACTAACAGTTTGTGATTATCTGAAGGCGTTTCCGCACTTACATATAGTCTCAAAACTGTTAGCTGTTGTCATCCATCGTGAGTGGGAACGAGGACCTGGTTCGCGAGCAGTAAAGTCCACAGTGCAGCTGCCTGACTTTATTACAGAACTTATTTCACACAGGTATTGTTACTCTTTGTTTACAAATTGGAATTAATGCCTGGTACTTCAAAATCCAGCATTGGAAGTTTTTTGCACTTATGAAGATGGATACTAATTAGCTACTAAATGATTTTAGCATAGTCGTTTCACATTTTAAGGCTTGGAACAAATGCTCTATAAAGACAACTCGTTAAAGTGCAAAGGCAAACTCCCCACTGTAGAGGTGTTTTGTTGTTCTATAAAACACATAAATATTTTTTCCAACCCTGGTTAGTAACTGTGCCGTAACTTTTATACATCTAGTTCGTCTAAGGAAAAACGACACTCAGTCAGATTAGAGATAATGCTATCAGCAATGTTCTGAGCAGTTTCACTTAATGGTGTAACGTGACCAACAAACACACAGATCCATGTTTTTTAATTAAAGAATAATGTTACTGTTTTATGTATGGTTGGGGTTTTAAGTGTTTTTGGTTAATGTTCTGAATTACAAGGGCGTTATTCGTCCTTCCATCAAAAAAAGTCCTTAGAGCGGACTGCGTTCTTCAATGCATTGGTTTTAAAGTTCACTACGTTATGCTTTTTTCCCTTCTAATTTTACTTTTGTTAATAATGTGAGAGTGGCCGTCATTAGTAACGATATTCATATCTTTCATCATACTTGAAGCTTCAACGGCCGTTGTTCTGCTCGAAATTCTGGAGCGATCACAGTTCAATGCAGTATTTTTCAATATTATGCGCATCTGCCGAGGTGACTTAGTTCAAGCGTGCTATTCAGAATCTTTATGCCTAGTTTTTATCAATTTCATTTTCAAATTCCTTGGACGAACTAATTTCCATGTGGGAAACATTGAACAGTAATGACTGCCATTCACCGGACAACGAGGCCGACTAGAATTGCTGCGAGCATGAAACGCAATAACTTACCGATTTTTGAGTCTTTTGCGCCTACGCAAATTGAACGATTTTGACCAGTTAACGTTCTTTATGGGTTTTTCAACCATTTTAGTAAAGGATTTTCACTGTAGCGGAATAAAATATTATTGACTTAGTATTGCAAAAAAATTCGGAAAATGACTTAATTTTCAAAAAAAATCGAAATTTCAAGTACAATGCGCTAGCTGGGGACTCAATATTTTTCCTCTGTTTAATATGCATTTTACTTACCTACCCTAGAGGCAAGTTTTCCGCGGTATAGCGTTTCGAAAAAAAATAATTATTTTTTTTCGACCCACCCTAGTGTATAACGCAGTTGTTTAGCATCCGCTCTCGCCACGGTGTCTCCAGACTCGAATCCGACCATCGTGGTGTTGCAGACAGAAACGTGACAAGTAGGTTAAGACAATTTCATTCCATTCTGCCGTCCGCATTCTTCTTTCATCGCACCATTGGCGTTGGAGACATCTGTGGTTCTGCGTCAAGGATAGACGAAGCAATGGAATTCTTTTAGACGGACAACTCTGCTGTAAACGACTTCGAATGGAACGTGCAGACACTGGATGATACGTTACAGACGGAATGTGCTGTGCTTTGGATCGCGATGTGACTGAGCGATCCGTCACTACCATGCGCCTGCCATCACGTGAAGTGGTGCCCCGAGGTAGGTGTCATTCACCATGGCTATACGGTGTACCCTACTGCATACAACGATCACATATCCGTATTACAGTTGCTTGATTCCGTCCAACACGAGTGCCGATTTTCCTGAAAGATAACCCTTAATTTCGGTAGGCCACTATCCCTCCTCTGTCGACCTCCGATACTTGATCAAAAGATGATCGGCGTTTCCTACGACGCATAATTAATCTTTTTTTTTTTGAAAAAACCACAAGAAAAATACAATTGCCGAACTTAAAATCACTCAACTCTCCGAGCCTTAAATACTTTTTCAGGTGGCGCCACAGGCGCGCATGATGTGCATCTGCGCTTAAATTCTAATCATTTGCATATCTCACCTCCGCTAATGCATGTTGTAAATTTCATATAATTTGCACGCATCCTTCATGGTGTTGCATTTACGGTGGCCAGCAGTGTATAATTGAAGAATATGTCTTCATTGCGCGGACCAAAAGCTACATTAAAAAGAGTAATCTTGCTTAGGAATTATCTGTAGAATATCGAAATTGCACAGTCGCAGATCGCAGCTATTGTAAATTTCAGACGTATATTGCAAGAAAGTAGATTAGAAATGTAAATTGTATGACATACTGCCAAAAATTTCGTTGCTGCTTCAAATCTGTTCGAAAGCACCCAAGAAAAAGTTTTGCTAAAAACTACAGTACTCCATATTTTAAATTTTAATTTCTACTCCGTTGTGTATACTTCCCATACTCTCTATCTCTCTCTCTCTCTGTGTCGTAACTTCATAGGCCTTTTGCACTATGAGTTGAAACTATTTCAGAAACTCAGATCCGAAAAATACATTTGATTTATCTTCAATAACATTAAAACACAACAAGAATGGCAATTATTTCAAACAAGTTTCAAATTCAGACAACTATTTCAAGGTTTCAAGAGCAACAATAGTAAGGCAACACAAGACTGAAATCAAACGCCAGAATTTTAAAATCAAGTATAAGAGTAAAACACAAACACTATATTGCCGTTAGTTGCTACGCCTTCTACACTTAAAATTATACTTCAATCAAAGCTTAAACAGTCTTTCGCATATTCTTTTAAAATGCAGATAAAGTTGCCTAAAATTTTTACCGTATCAGCTTGATGAAAAATATAAATAGTCACAATGCTTCATAATTGTTCCTCTGCAATTCCTCGTCCATTTATTCTCCCTCTACTATCTTAAAGAAGCATCGCTTTAATATTCCCAAAAATCTGTAGGTGAATAAAATTCAATTGATCTAAAATGCTCTCGCAGCCGCGTAGACGAGTTTTCTTGTCACAAAATATCACAGATCTCACATTTTCCATATCTGAAATCTTTCTTGTAATAAAGATCCAATATCTGTATCCGTTATGTATTTTTCACACACTGTCTCTCTCTCTATCTTATTCTTTTAAAATGCAGGTGAAGTTACCTTAACTTTTTAAGCGTCGTAGCTTGAGGAAAAATATAAATAGACACCATGTTTCGTAATTGTTCCTCTTCTTCCTTTTTTTTCCCACTACAATCTCGAAGAAGCATCGCTTTAATATTCCCAAAAATCTGCAGATGAATAAAATTCCACTAAACTAAACCGCTCTCGCAGCCGCGTAGACGAATTGTCTTGTCACAAAATATCACAGATCTCACATTTTCCCGATCAGAAATCTTTCTTGTAATACAGATCCCCTATCTGTAGCCACCGGCATCGCGAGAGATAAGAATAGAGGTGATCAAGGCGTGCAATCTTCCCTCCGTTACCTGTCACTTCCACTAGATTTCCCTGGGCGCTCGAGTGATATAATGATAACTCAAAACCCTCAGCGAAAGAGGGATGACGCCTTTGCATAAAAGGAGCTTCCTTCGCGTCAGTTATGAAGTAATGGCAGCCAATATTTCTTCCCTAAATCAGATTTTAGCATTTAGAGGCGAGGTTGCCTGGTAAGTCAAATGATTAATATTTAAGCCGTATATTTATGACTTATGTTGTAATCTAATTGCGTGGTAGTGTTGCGTTTTAATTGCACTTACCCAGAGGCGTTACTAAAGCTGGACAGGTTTGGTTTCGGTTAGTAATTCATAAAGGGTGTTTTGAAACGTTATAAATTCGTTAGTAGTTACTGACTTCATTCTAAATATAGCAGAGTGCTTAAAAATTGTATGAAACGATACGTGAAGTCTTATATTAACATGTTGACATCAAAAGCTGCTCTTCCGTCCTTTTGATAATTAATTGATGGACAGGGGAGGCAAACGTATAACATTACAAATTAAACTAAAACCTTAGAAGTGCATTTTTAAAAATCTAGTAATGACAATAATAAAAATGTATTTGTGGTGTTTTTTTGTTCATTAGCTAATTATATGTTTCATTTTCTTCTTGTTTCTCTCTTTTTTATTCCAAAATTCTTCTTGTTGTGATAATAAAGTAACACTTATTGAATGCCACAATATATGTAACGAGAGAGGAAGAATGGAGGCACAAGAAATGTTAAAAATAAACTTGGTGCACGCAATGACAACCATAATTGCTAATTTTAATTTTCTAAAATACACATTATGCAGCTTAAAAGCAACTATATGTAGAATACACATTAATGACCATGTAAATAAATTACAGCACCGTAATTAATACATTTATTTTAATATAGTTTTCCCGTAGAAAACAGCTGCGAATTGCGATCATCATTGCTGTACACGTTTTTACCAAGTAACCTTATGAAATGTTTTCTTTAATTATTTTTGCATTGTCCAGATGAGATTCATGATTGAATATATAAATTCAATAACCAACCCATAAAAAGCATTATATTACGGATAATTCGACTAAAAAACTCGTTAATTACATGCAATTAAAAATATTTTTTCTGCAACTTAATTGAGATTGGTTTGCGCATCACATGTTTTTAATCATTAAAGAACCCGCCCTTTACCAAAAAAAAAAAGATTTTTTTCTTCTGTTTAATCCCTTTTTTTCTTTCTGATCTTCGAGTAGTAGGTTCTCAAAATCCAGTCATGCCAGTATTCTTTGTGGAAACAAAAATGAGAAAGAAACTGTTCTTTGTTTAATTGTTCCTCTGAGCTGCTTTCACTTCCATTTGGTTGACTTCAACCTTCAGTTCTTTCTTTCTGGCACTCTCGCCCACCGTTTCTTTCGACCATAAAAGAACATTGGTACTTTTAAGTAATCGTTAAAGAGTTCAAACTTTCCACTTGTGCTTTTTCGTAACGTAATATTTTTTCATTCCTCCTTTACTTACATTAGTAGGATGCAAGCGTCTGCAATTTTTCTTTACTCATTCTTTTACTTTTTCTGGAGGGTATGTAGCTAAATGTTGAAAGCCTTCCCTTTTTTCCTCCTCATTTCACTGCAACTCATTTGTTGTACATTTAAGATTCAAGGCGGCAAACTTTGTGTGTTCTCTTTCTTATGTCTAACTTAAGTGATCACAACGAATCGTGAAGACTGGAAAGTTGAAGATATACTTTCCTCTAAAATTATATTTCTTTTGGCTTAGTAGATATAAGTAGCTTTTTACAAATGGTTTCAGTTACAGTTTTTTCAGCCATTTGTGACTTAAATATCTCAAGCATTATAAAATCGGACAAAAGTTATATTTTGTTACGGGTGTTTTGATTTTTTGCCTTACATTTCTTTCAGAAGGATCCGTTTAAGCCACATACTGCACTTTTTTTCACTTAATCTGAATACTAAAATTTGATTAATACAAACGAAAATGATGCGATGCTAATCTTACACTTGTTTTTAAATTTATTCTTAACAACGTTTCGAATTAAAAAAAAAAAGCCATGGAATTTCAGATTTTATTTACGTTTTGAAAATCCGTATCTGTGCATACCTCCAAATGTATCCCTCTATCTAGCCATTTATTTAAAACAGAAAATATTACCCATAAAATATTAGTCTTTTAAAGATATTCTTCCTATGTGTTGCAAATTTAAAGTCCGAAACAGGGAACACCTAGTGTTTTTCGTACTAAATTTGAAAAAAAAAATCAGTAAATAGTACAAACTTTCTATACTTAGAGGAAGATTCTGCAGTTTAAAAATTAAATAGGATTATTTTTAAATTTTTCACATTAAAAAAAAAAGTTCAACATAGAAGCTCTTCATGAACAGAGACTGGAAAGATATTCATTTTAATAATAAAGGAATTAAGAATTCAGTGTAGATTAAAAGGAAAGAAATTTTTACTAAATAAAATTTAGACAGGTTTACAAAATATTTTAACTGCATGGGGAAAATTTTTGAAATAAGTTTGGTTTTTTAAAAGGTTGCAATTGAAATTAAAATAAGTACACATGGCATTGCGAAAAGCACTTAAAACTAAAATGAAAAAAAAAGAAACAAGAAAAAAAACGAATTAATGCCTTTTTTTGAACTGAAAGGGGTTGACTTAGTATTACCTTAAAATTAATATGCGTACATTAACATAGGTAGTCTGAAAACAATTTGAAAATTAAATGAAACGACATTGTTCAGAATGAATTAAAAATGATACGGTTAAATCAATTTCGTTGATAAAAAATAAAGGCAGTTAGTCAAATTTAAATGCGTTTCTAGAATGAAATTTTCTAGATTTAACAGAAAACAATAAATTGCTACCAGAATGTACCCTTTTAAGTTTCTCCCTAATAGTAATAATGATCGTATAATGCAATGCAATTACAAGGAGTCGGAAATTTCCAAAATAAGCCGAATTACTGAAAAATGGATGCATTTACTTGAAGCTGCACTTGTTTATTTTTAAATAGCATATTAGTACCTGATCAAAGCTGAGACTTCTCAGGTCTTTCAAAAAATTCAGCTCTGTTAATATTAATCTGCAAGATCTTGACTGTATGATCATTGAACACACCTGGCGAAGGAGGTAAGTATTATAGTACTATAATTCACTGCCGTCATTAAAAAGAAAGCATTATCACCAAGAGAAAAATATGTTGAAGAAAACTAGCAAACCTACGTTTTTAACTATTATAATTGCTATTATGTTTTTTAAAAACGTTTAAGCTTATAAGTAGAACCCCGGCGGAGCAAAAATTAAAAACTTCTTTCTTATTTATATATTTGTATAAATAACAAAAATTCTAAAAAAATGAGCAGTAGAAAAAATCTGGATTTAGGGCATTTCAAATTACGACAGTAGTACAGCTCAGTTTTACCCATTTTCTAAAAAAAACTTGTTCGTTATTTAAAACCAATGCATTGATATATCTAATTTAAAAAAGGCAGACGTTTTAACCATTACCAATTAATTAATATATATCACCATGTTGTATGCATTAAAATACTTGCCAGAGTGAATGGGAGATATACCTGCGCTAAGTTTAAAACATGCATCAGTTTGTTAGTAAATTATCACCTCAAGCACATCTGGACACGTATTTAAATGAGAAGGCTGAAGTTCTGTCTCAAATGTCAAATGAAGGTGACTAATTTTATCCAGACTGGAACGGAATGTGAAATTAAGTTGGATTCAGCAAGATTGAAGTGCTGGATATGCATAAATTAAACTAAACTTCTGCCATGAGTTGATGTGTTTGCTCCCGTTTAACCTCTGGCAATGTTGTGTTATGTGAGAGCAAACGCAGCCTAACAGAAAACACTTTAATTTCACGATCAAGTTAAAGTGACATTTAATTAAACAAAAAAACAAATAAAGCAAAATTTTGTCAGAAAATTAACCTTTCTAAATTATACAATTAATTTGATATGTCGGGCTTTTTAAAAATAATGCTTAAGTATTTTATACATGATGATTCTAGCTTATGACTATATCCTGGAATTGATTGTTTCGCTTTTTACTCTTACAGTTAAAATTTCAAAAAGCTTTAATATGCCACTGCACTAGCCAGAATATTTTATTACTATGAATGATTCTAGCTTACTGACTTATTATCCCTGGAATTGAATTTGTATTGCTTTCGCTTTTTACTCTTACAGTTAAAATTTCAAAAAGCTTTAATATGCCACTGCACTAGCCAGAATATTTTATTACTATGAATGATTCTAGCTTACTGACTTATTATCCCTGGAATTGAATTTGTATTGCTTTCGCTTTTTACTCTTACAGTTAAAATTTCAACAAGCTTTAATATGCCACTGCACTAGCCAGAATAATAATAAACAATAATAATAATATATAATTTGTATTTTGAACATCATGAAATCAAACTGTTTGCTAATCACGCATTGCAATAAGCATACTCGCAAGCGTGTTGTGCTTGTATGATGCCTCTGTGTGTGTATGTATGAGAGCGTAGGCGTGTGTATGTGTGTGCGTGCGGGTAGGAGAGTGTGAAGGCAAATAGGGGGGGGGGTACGTGTCTGTGTAGGACATGGATGCCACCATCTGAAGAAGTAGCACTGCAAAAAATGTTGTTTTTACAATATAATACTAACAGCCGAGGTTCCAACTTAAAACTGAAAAATGCACAGTAATAAACTGTAAAACTAGCAATTTTACAGTTTCTTACTCTAAGGTTAGAAATTTTACAGTTTATTGCCGTAAAATTTAGCTGTATTATACTGTTGAAACAATAGTGTAATACTGGCAGCAGAGGTTCCAGTTTAAAACTGTAAAATGCACGATAATAAATGGCAAAATTAGCAATTTTGCAGTTTATTACTGTAAAATTAGCAATTTTACTGTTTAGTACTGTATAAGTGGAAATTTTAGTTTATTACTGTAAAATTAGCAATTTTACAGTTTACTACTATAAACTTAGCTTTTTTATACTGTAAAAACAACATTCATGTTTTAAAGTACGAGGATGAGGACTAAGTGAACTCTGCATCTTTAAAGGCCGGTGGAAGGAGGTGATCTCAGAGGTCCCTGGTCCAATTTGGAAAAAGGGCGACCGCAAACTGTGGTTGAGTGACAAGAAATAGCAATTATCATTACTCAAAGAAGGAAAAAAATTGTCAGTATTATTTAACTTAGCATGTGATCATTAATTGCGTTTGAAATGTTGAGAATAATGTAATTAATTTTTGTTTTTTATGGGTGTGTGGTATTTATTTAAGTCGTCGTTAAATAATAAAGTATGACTAAAGCAATAACAAAGTCTAAAGTTTTAAATTTTTTAAGCCTCTATCAATGAAAACAAGACAAACCCAGGCTACTCGGGGTTTTTTTTAAAAAGATTTTCGAAACATAACACTACATTTTATACATAGCATTTTCTTCAAATAAATTCCAGCTTAAGAAAATTGTCTTTTGATTGTAAGAAAAAAAATGCTGCTATTGGATTCCAAACTGTATTTTTTTTAATGCACTAACTTTGGAAAACATTCATTACATGAAACCTAAAATACTGTTCTCCCTGAAAATCCAGGAAAAATATCTCATTACGAATGAAACAACCATCCCTATAAAAAAGTATATTGGAAGGTTTCGTAGGAACGCTGCATTTCTTTGCAGTTACATAAAATAAAGGTTGCAGTAAAAATATTCTTAGACCAAATACTTAAAGTAAATAAAAAGACACAAATAGCCTTTTGTATAGTTCTAACATAAAAATAAATCTATATAAAGGACCGTATTCTTTTATACGCACAGCAGCTGACACTTTGGACTACGCATATACTGAATGGAAGTTTTACGGCTTCTAGGTTTTGGATTGAACCGTAGTATTACTGCTACTAGAAAATCTTGCTTTAGGATACTTCGAAAATAAAATCTATCCAGGCTACTTCATACTTACTCTGTATAAAAGAGTTTAACGGGACAGTTTATATATGCTGCTCATCATAAGATATTTTGAGTAGTCCATAATACCAACGGATTATGTCTTCAAGAAGCAAATACAGTAAACTTTTAATTATTTTTTTACCTATTTTTTTATTCATTGCTTGATTTCTTTAAATCAATGAAAAGTAATATTTCTATTTTTGTATTTTATTTCTTTAATGTTTTTAAAATACATTTTCGATAATGAAATAAGAAATCTTTCATTTTTATTTTGTGCATGTTTTAATAAAGTTAAATTTAAGAAAAATAGGTATATTTGTGAAATAGTGAATGCAATTGCCGAGTCATAAATTGTTTTGTGTTTACTTCATTATTATTAGTGAATTAAGTTTTTGTTAAACATTATATAAAAGGCCTTTTCAGTAAGTGCTAATATTACTTGACATTGGGAGCCTTGTGAGGCATATAATTTGCTCTAAAAGGAAAATCATATGAAAAACATTTCATTCCAATGTCGATAAATCACTATTTTCCTTCAAATAGAAGTTGCATTTTTAGAATAACAATATCTATGCAATTTATGAATTTTTCCCCACTTCATACAATAAATTAAAAAAATAATAATAACAATTAATTCCTTCAGTTGAAATTATAAAATAGTGAATTAAAATTTTTTCATTGGTATACAGATGAGTATGGCTAAAAGTGTCTTAAAAAAATGAAAGAAAAACTCGACTTCGCGAAAAGAATCCATAGTAGGAAAAATTACCCAAAACTATCCCAATCCATCTTTGAAAATGCGGCCAGTCTCAAAAAGAAAATTTTGCATCACTAATAATAAGCAGAATGTAAAGAGACAATTGCAAAAACACAAGTATTTTGATCAATCATTAAATGATTAGCTGTTGTTCAAAGTTAATGCCCGGTATACAGAGCTCCAGGTCTAAAAAGGTTAGCGAGTGTATCCCTTCAGACATCATTTAGTTTGGGATGCAAAAAGCAAAATGAATGAATGAAAAATATCGGTGAGAGTTTACGCATTTCAAAACTAAGATTAGAGGATAGCTGCACCAAAATTGCCTGTAACCTATTTGGTTAAGGGTAAAAAAATATCAAGTAGTGCATATTAAAGTTAAAGGCTGCAGACTGAGCGTTATTATTATGTTTTTTCTCTTGTTCTGGACTATAGCCTTATGACCATCAAAAAATTGCTGCTGCTACATTAGATCTGAGTAATAAAGGAAGAACCAAAGTTTTATACATGTAAAGTTATTGATTTCATTAATATGTGTTTGTAAAATATGTGATATGAATAATTTATTTTTGAGAAAATTTTTAAGCCTTATGGATTGTCACTGCTATTTAAGAGATCAAGATACATATACTTTTCAATTACACATCGATAAATAAAAGATTCCTATGTCAATAAAGTAAGGATTTTCTTTGAGGTGGTTTTCAATTACGAAACATTCAACCAGTTGACTCTTGCAAAAAAAAAAAAAGGACCATGAAGTAAATTAAGAAGTGTTTTTCTTAATTTCGAATAAGTTGCAGCATTATTTCTTTAAATAAAATAACATCAAGTAAACTAAACTTTCTTAGAAAGCGTATCCGACATATCTTCTGCTAATATAGATGCTGATTAAGCATGCTCATTGAATCTTAGTCGTTTTTAAATTTAGAAATTATGTAACAACCATCGTGTCTCATAATGGTCATTTGATCGTATTTTTCTAAGGTAAAGTACTTTCACTAATCTAGCATTAAACTATGAACATTAAACTATGATTTTATTACTCTTTATCTTTACTTTTTTTTGTAGAAACAATACTTGAAAGGTCAATATTTGAAATAAGTGAACATTTCTAATCTTATTTTTATTGAGTAAGAATAACAGTGCATTCATGAAAATAAGAAAATAGTTTACATCATTTTAGAAATAACCACGGATTTAATTTATTTATTCCGAATCAACTTTACTTTTTTTTTTCTTCTTAAACATCGATTGTCTTTTGATAATCAGTTTTAATATGTACAAACCCATTTACTCACAACATAACGACAAAATATAAACGAATCAACTACTGCAGAGTCATTGGAAAAGAAGCATGTACGAATAAATAAATTCCGCCAATCATACTCAAGTAGTTTCTCCAATGGCTCGGATCTCCAAGATTATTAAATTTATCTTTTACAAACAATCACACGTCATTCATTAAATACTGGACCTATTAGCAAAAGGACTAATCAAATATGTGGAGATAAAAAGCAAGCTTAAGCACTGCAAATAATTTGATGGAAATAATTAAAGCATTTAGTTGGGTGGAAGTCCAAGGAGCGACAAGTGCCTGGTACCAAAATCGAATTAAATAGTGGCTCTCAATTGAATTCCTTTAATGAGAAAATGTAGTTATGGCATTCTCGCGAGAAGAAAGGAATAATTAGAAGAATTTCAGTTTTTTTTCTTAAGAGAATATGTTAGGATTGAGATGGCGTTTTGGCACAAAGAATAAGATGTTTTTTTGCATAACAAGAAACTTCTTTAAGGTCAAAATAATCTAATTCCGTCAATTAGGTCTGTGATTTAATTGATTTTTTGTTCGTTAATATTCATAGCAAGATCACAAAGGATAAATAAATCAACTGAAGTGCACCGTATATAAAACGCACATTAAGCATTGCAGAGTATGCAGTAAGAGATATTTGCATACATTTATAGCGCCGAAATGATTAAAACTGCTGTCTTTTCTAAGTAAGGTTTTAACATTTAAACTGTCAAGTTATTTCGATGAATTAAATTGAGAGCAAATTAACTTTCCCGAGACAGATTCAGGTTTGACAAAGAGATGAAGTTGAAATAAACTTCTCTCGAGATATATTCAGTTATAGCAGTACGATGCACCAAACAAAAAATTAACCAGAGTGATACTCGGGAGTGACATTTTGTGACAGAAATAATCTCCTGCACGACAAATAAAAGGTAAAAGCTATTTCGTTCGTATTAAGTTGATAAAAACTAAGAACAGTTAGAAAATAAATTAGACCTAAAAAAACTAGACATGAAAAATGATCAAAAACCTACGTTCTAAAACATAATGGAAATTAAAAACCAACGTACAAAGCACAAATTATGTAGATAGTAAGGCAAATAGCTATTTCAAGGCTACAATGGATCCTCTTTATTAGTGCAAAAAGTTCAACACACAACATGAAGCTGTGAGAGAACTTACAACTGTAATGTGCTTTTTTAACGTTGGTTTTCAACTGCAATCAAACTAGAAATGATTTGATGACAATTTAGTATTACACGTAAAAATAGGCTGTTTCAGGAAGCGAGGGAAGCAGTGCATTTATTAATAGGACTCGACTGATGGCAAATTTTAGCCGATAGACAGATGCCGATTGTTGGCCGATGGTTCGAAGACGGCCAATGGGTCGATGTTTTCTTCAAGTTAGCATCGGCCGCTGATGCCGATGGCCGTTGGAAAATATGAAATATGGCTGCTGAAATGTGCGTTTAAAACATTTTTAGGAACAAAAAAGTACTCATCATATTGTAGAAACCTGGGCAAGTTATAATTTAAATACAAATTACTGGGTATATAAATATGATCGTAAGATAGAAGTCGTCAACATATTTCCAATTATATTTTTTAAATGAAAATATCACATGGAAAGTCCCAAAAAAGGTAGAGAAAATGCGCAAGCATCCAAAATATGCTTCTAATAGAAAGATAAGGTAAAAGGAAGGGAGGGAGGAGTTAAAGGATTGGTAGTAATAAACAGGCACATTAGCATTTAAAAATGCAAAGTAGAAAGCAAATGCGATGAGTTTAAACACGATATAGTACCCAAGTAGCACACTTCGTTTTTTAAAGGTTGTAAATGGTTATTAACGTTGTAACAACCACTTAAAAACTTTTATAAAACGTTTAAAGGTTATTTGTGCTACCTGGGTAAATAATGCATAATTTTAATTCAAGGGCTTGGAGGAAGAAGGGGCTATGTTACATTTAAAAAATTGAACACTCTGGATAATAGTAAGCAATGCATACAGGTAAGCAAATAAAACTCGGTACACCCAAGAAATACATGTCATTAGATCAATTTCACACGTGCACTAACGACAAAACCAGAAAATAAAAAAGCTGCAATAACTGCAACAATAAAACTTTGAACTTTAATTACCCCGCAATTCCGCAATTTCTGTTTTGTCACTTAACCCCTTCATCTCCCAAGAGCTTCAATTTTCGCAGCGCATGATGGAAATGGTACATAATATTATAATTTTACATTTTATTAATAGGTAAAATCTGGAACAGTAAAATCCTCAAAAAGTAATCCTCCTAATAGCGACAAAACTTCCAGTTCTGTGACTGTCTGTTATTCGGACATGTTACTGCAATTCTTAAAACTCGCGTCGAAGTGATCATTCGACTAATGTCGGCTATGTTGTGCAAACTTCGGCATTTCTCCGCGATTTGGAAAATTCCAAAACCCACAACTGTGTTGGTCCCATTGTTGTCCGATTTCGGGCCACATGCTACACGTTCTTTTAATTATGAAGTAAAAAATAGAGAAGATAGAACTCAAAGTTAAGAAAACTTCGGGATTGTTTTTTCTAAAATCCATCGGTCCTGCATCGGTATTTAGAAGTTTCTTGAGGCCAATGGGCCTAGTTTTTGTCTAAGTTATCATCGGCGACCGATGCCGATGGCCGATGGATAAATTTCTCCGCACCAATGCATCGACCTGGATGATGCATCAGTCGAGCCATATTTACTAACTGATTATGATAAAATCATTTTGTGCTTTTACAATTCGAACAAAAATAATGTGAACATCTTAAATAGTACTCGCATAAACTTCGTAATATATTTGAAATTTACGAATAACAGCCGCATTAGGAAAATACACAGTAACGTGAAGCGCAATGTCAGAATTTATATTTTTTCCATTTGGAAACGATATAAATATCGAATTAAATTTCATTTTTGGTAGTGATGCATTTTCTAGCGCACAAGAGTACAATTGTGTAAATGATTTACACATTCTTTATGCTCACGTTTGTTGCCACGTGCAAGCAGTAAGTAAAAACATGTAGGTGGAAGCTTTTAAAGACAATAAAGTATTTTGACAATAATTAATATGTAATTTAACATAATTGCTTAAAAATATATGAGATAAACTATAGGCTATCATAAAACAATGCACTACAAGAAATAAGTTGTTTTTTGTACAGTATAATACTGAAGGTTTCAGATTAAAACTGTAAAAGTGCAGTAATAAAACTAGTTATTTTACAGTTTATTACTGTAAAATTATCAATACTACCGTTTATTACCATTAAATTAGCTGTATTATATTGTAAAAACAGCAGTGTAATCCTGGCAGCAGAGGTTCCGGTTTCAAACTGTAAAACGCATAGCAATAAACTGTAAAACTAGAAATTTTACAGTTTATTACTGTAAAATTAGCAGTTTTACAGTTTATTACTGTAAAAGTACTGTAAAATTAGCAGTTTTATAGTTTATTACCGTAAAAGTACTGTAAAATTAGCAGTTTTACAGTTTATTACTGTAAAAGTACTGTAAAATTAGCGGTATTAAAACGAAAAAAACTACGTTCTTTTTTTACAGTGTACAGTTGTGAAATATTAAACTTATTTCTCCGATTATTTTCTCTTACAATAAACATTTCGAAAAATTATTCCCTACAATCGCATTTAAACACAGTCAATTGATCAATAAAACAATGTGTAACTATTTCATGATTGAACTGTAAATATATTTTGTTAAGATGAAAAATAAAATGTTTTTATTTCTGGCTGTTATGGGAAAAAATTGCATACTGTATTTCTTAAAGTAAAAAACTCAAGTATGAAAAATGTTTCTTATAAATCTGACTGAAATGAACTTGCTTCACTGTGCCATTTTTACATTTATACTATCTCTTTTCCTCCATTTATTTTTATTTGCTTTCCTACCACTACGAGGCAGTTGTTTCTCTTATTGAGCTCAACTGATGCAGTCAGCCGACATGGCTGTCACTTTTCATTAGGTCAGATGGCGCCACTTGTCGAATGAATTTCTTCAAAAGAGAGCAACTTGACTTTTGTCACTTCTAGAAAAATCCTTTGCAAAGTAACAAGCTGTGAACATTTATTCGGCGAAAAAAAGCAAGTAAATATTTCTCCCCTGAACACATCACAAGCAAGGATTTTACTATGAGCTAAAAGAAGCTACTTAAAGTAAAAAATTGAGGTTAATATAAATAAAAAATTTTGTCAACATTTGTTGGCAAAGAAGAACTTTCAAAGATAAAACGCTGTTCAGAACACGGAAAAGGAAATATATTTTCACAAAGTTTGGAGCTTCTTTAAGTGAATGATTTGAGCAAAATTTAATTAATTGAAAATGATACAAATGCGGTAAGAAAAAAATGATTGAAAGTCCAATTATACTGCCTCTCAGTTGTTCAATCGCCCCGTTATCAGAACTTGAAGCACTGTTAAACTTGTATGAAAAATGAGTTCATTACTGAATCTAATCTCCAAAAATGTAATTTATATGCAAATCACGTAAAAGTTTACTTTTTTGTCCAGATTTTCTTATCGTTTTTTGGATTTTCTCTTGTTAAATGTAATTGGTGAAGAATCACATTAGAAAAGTATCTAGTGCAATGTCTAAAAACTGCAATACGAAAAAAATTAAAGAACGGAAGAAAACGTAAGTTCTACTAAATCAGTTTCGATAAATTAAAGAAAATATGGTCTCTTACGTTTACAGGTATCATTTCGGAAAGGCATAATCAAAGAATACAAGTTGAAATGTTCATCCCACTTTTATATCTATGGTTTGGTAGAACGCTGTGTCAAAGTATAATTAAAGTCCGTCTCAAAAGTATAGTCACCCAACAAAATGTTCCTTTTAACTATAAAAAACTAAAAGTTCATCATTAATTACGTCATTATTTACTTACTATAACCATGATAATAAGATAAATATAAAAATATTTCACACTTGCTTCATGTACAAAAAAATTGAAACAAAAGAATAAAATATCATTTAAATTTCATGTCTCATAAGTTTAGTCACAATTGAAAATTCTCTTGAAATCTGTTCAATAATTATATTCTTATTACTTAATTGTGTTTCCTTTACGTGAAATAAGATCAAATACTCTATTTTGCATCGATTCAACAAGGTTTTGTAGTACTTCAGGTTCAACATTGTACCATTCTCTCTCTATGGCAATTTTCAGTTGTTCGACGGAGAAATACTGTTTAGAATTTGCATAAACTCGGCGGCTTAAAACTACCCAAAGATTCTCGATTGTGTTTAAATCTGGACTTAATGCAGGCCAGTCCATAACATTAATTTTTTTCGATGAAGCCATGCTTTTGTGGAATTCGATTTATGTATGGGTGCATTATCTTGCTGAAATATGCATTCTGGCCCTCCTATAATGTCACAAAATGGCAAAAAATTGTTTTTTAACGTTTCTTGATAGTTCGTAGATTTTTGTTTCCCACTTAAAATCGCTATTGATGTTTGACCGTTGAACCCAAATGCACCCCATACAATGACACATTTCCCACCATGCTGCCTGCTGAAAAATGTTCTTTGTTCTTTTCGCAAATCGTGCCAATAATAAGCCCAGCCATCTGGGCCATCCAAATTCCACTTTTTCTCATCGGAAAATATGACAGAAAGCCACTTACATCCAAATGACATATATTTCTTGTCCCATTATAATCTTTGGACATTGTGACGAGTAGTCAAAGCTAGTCTCTTAACCATTTTTCTCAAAATAAGATGAGGACAGTTTCTGATTCTTCTATGGATTGTATCTTTTGAAATTTGAAGACCAGACAGTGCCTTAATCTTGCGCAAAGAGAAACCATCGCGAGATGCCAATTGAAATATATGTCTGTCATCTCGTTTACTTGTTGAAAAAGGCCTGCCAGGTCGTTTTTTCCTTTGAATCTGACCTTTACTGGCAAGAATTATGTAAATACTTCTTTTTGTCCTTTAAAAAGCGCTGCAATGTCACTTATGCTAGCGCCATCACCTCTCATTTTTCATGCGACGCGTTCTTCGCTTTCCGTTAACTGAGAAGCTCTCGGCATTTCGAAAAGTAATTGAAGAAAGCAAGCAAACTCGTCTAAAGTATCTATTTCCCATCTCACCGTAACGTCACATGTCACGTGGTTAAAAACAACTTCCAAATCTCACTAAATTTGAATAAAAACTGAGTTTTGTCTATATTTATGAGACAGCACATTTTTCTCAATTTTAAAATAAAACTCGCAATCTTTGTTTTAATTTATTAATGGCATTCATAAAATAAATAAGAAGGTATTTCTTTTATTTTGGTACATTTACATAAGAAATAAAATTAAATTCTAATCGCAACGGGAAAAATTGGCGTAGTGTCTAAACTTTTGAGACGGACTTTATATATTTTTAATCATGGTAACTTTATTTAACAATATATTTAAATGCTATTCATTTAGAAGCCGCATTTTATGTCCTAAATTTGTTTCGCACCAGCAAAAGAAGATGATTCTACTCCTAACAAGGATGGATCCAGCTTGTAGTTAAGGAGGGGGTCATTTATGCGAAGGGAGAAGTTAAAGGGCAATCTCTTACCAAAAATTGGGATGTTTGGCAATTTGTTCGTAGTATTAGACCCAAAAAATGCAGTTTAGTCTATATTTGGTCGCTTAAGACGGGGGGGGGGGTATGGCCCCCATGACCCCCCCCCCTCTGGATCCACACTTGATTCCTAAGCAAATTATAATCTAATGAGAGAGCGGTTTTACATATTACTGGCAAATACATCAAGTATGATAAACACTTGGTTTTATACGAGCGAATAATGAAACCAACTGCGTTTGGAGACCATACAATATAAATTAGCTTTGCACCAATAGTATTAAAATTTTTTCAATGAAATTTCCAGAAAAATGCATTAGTTGACGTGCATATTGCATATTTTCTGTAATATGGTTTTACAGATTTGGGTTACTGTGCATGTGTTTCTGCTAAGCATGATATCGTAGATAATAATTTATTTGAACTCTAAATTCATCAATTTTTCAACTGAAACTTTTCCAAAATGTATTTTTTACCTACGGTTTATTGAATATTTATTGAAAATGTATTGTTTATTCATTAATTAATTTATTTATTTTTTCTTAATGAAACCCGAAAGTACGAAACCGATTTTTCCAAGAACTTGATTTATTTGAAAAGAATACCGTAAATCAGGGTTACTTGGACCCAGAAGAGGGCTACTTGAACCCACAGTAAAATGATAAAATCTGGGTTTGGTACTAGCGTTAGATACTGCAGAGGGCTTCTACCTAGTGGAGAAACGAGGAACTACGTGCAAGTCTTCAACTAGTAGGTACCAAACCTAGATTTTATCATTTTATTGTAGTGGGCTCAAGTAAGCCCCTAGGGTCCAAGTAACCCTGATTTACGGTATACAATTCTTAAGATATTTTTCTTTTATTTTGTAACACATGAGGAAAAAAGAACAAAACTGGTGTAAAACAACATTTTTAAGTATTGTTACTGGATGACTGGTAAAATTTTTCTTAATGTTTTGTAGTGTTTCTTCTAAAACTTTTCACGTATTTTTATTCAAACCAGAACTTTTTCAAAATAACAGTATTTACCATTTTTTTAGCTTGCCAATGCTGCACTTTTTAGAGATGATCTCCCTCAAGCATCCATGCCTTAATATTTTTTTGATATCTTTACTTTTAAGTATCATTTTGCGACATTTTAAATAAGTTCTTAGAGTTCAACAGCCACAAATCAGTTAAAAAATAGAGATTTTACCACTATTCTTATTATATTCCCACTTCGCATTCTACTAAGTTTGAGAACTTAAACTTCAACAAATATTCTTCAAAGATGACAAGAGTCACAGGCACCTTTCATAGGAAGAATGCGTTTATTTAGTTTCCCTCCTTATTCATTCCACTCGCAAAGCAGTCCTTTACGTATGCGTGCAAAATCTCTTGACATCCAAGGGACTTAACTTCGATGTTCGTTGCGCACGAACAGAGATATAAAAAGCAATTCTTAGCTGCCACAGTTATTCGTGACGAGTTTTTGCAAACAGAACACATTCAGAGATGGGGAAGAATTAAGAAAAGAACACCAGACGGTCGCTCAAAATGCGTTTACATATTGTAGTAACAAGCCTCGCCTCGAATTGGTACTTAAGAGCTTTTTAGAAAAGCAAATTTTTTATTCATTTGCATTTCCAGTATGCCAATTGGAAGAAAAATATTCCTTTTTATGGAATTTCTGTAAAAAGAAGGACTTATTACTTAGAAAACTTCCAATTTTTATGTGTAATTTTTTAGTTTGACGATTTGAGAATGATACGAATAGTTTTGCATGAGGGTTTTTTTTTTTTTTTTAGTACGTAACACACTTTTTTTGAGATTCGCTTTTGAAAAATAAGTCTTTTCGTTTCTTTTGGATTTTTCAAATCTATGCTTTTCGGTTGTTGGAGAACTACGCGGTTGATCTTAGTAGTTGCCTTTAAACTGCATTTTGTAAAACCTGGGATAGCAAAGGTAAAAATTCAATTTTTGGAAAATATGAGAAGCAGGAAAAACGTATACTCCACCTGTGAGAAGAAATAACGCATTTTTTCATTCTAAACGTAATTAAAGGATAGTATTGCCCAATAACTGTTAAATGGTCTGGCTTATATGAACATCAAAAAAGAAAAAAAGTTAATGTATATCTAAAATAGAGGCTTTACGTGATGTCGAGAATAAAAACACGAAGGACTTACATGAAAATAAAACAAAGGTACAATTGTACATATTGCGTTTTTGTTTCATTTTTTGTTTTTTTCTCAAGTCGTTTTAAAGCCATTTGGTCAATGCGAATAATTAGTTATTTGAACACACTGCAAAAAATAGACTATTGTTTTTACAGTAATTGTACAGTATTGTTTTTACAGGTTGCAGAAGATAAAATTTAAACTTGTAAATGCGCAGTAAAAACTAAAATTGGCAGTAATGTATATTACAGCTAATTTTACAGTTTATTAATGTGCCTTTTTACTGGAACCTAAGCTGCCAGTATAATACTTCAAGAGCAACATTTAATCTTTTGCAGTGCAGAAGGGGCAAATAAATAACTATTAAGCCATAGTATGTTTTTTTAATATATTTAAAAATATTTTCACACTAGATAGGTTTTAAAGATCGCAAGAAAATTGCTTCGAACCTCACCCCAGAAAATTTCGGTAACTAAAGAAATTTCGGAATGAAAATGATTTTTACATTCGTAAAAGGGATATATTTTAAGAAAGGAAGACAGTGAAGTTGTTTTAGTGGAGAGCGGGAGGTCTGGTGGGAGTTTGAAAAAGTTAAGGTAAAATTACCTTCATTCGCGTCTATTTCCTCTTTTTCTTCATTCTCCTGACTTCTTATTCATACCTTTATTCTCATTCATTTATTTTCAAATTAAAAATTTGTAACGAATTAACCCGTCTTTTATAATGAATTTTTCTCATAAGCATACGTAGCAAGCATGTACGCTCTGCCTAAAAAGCGTAACTAGTAATTCAAGCCAAACTTTGAAAGTAAGTTGCGAGCTTGCTATTTAACAAAGATATGAACTGTAGGTAGTTATTTATTTCAAAATTTCACATCTTACAAATTACTCTCGAAGTATGTATGGTCATTTTAAGAGTTATTTTGTAGTTATTGTTGTATTAATGAAATATCATGTTTTTTTTTCTCTTCTTTCCTAATTTGAACGCAGCGGTTAACACTCACTTAGTAAGAGGCTTAGGATATTTATGGCTTATACGGAATACAGTTTTCAAAAATTCAGCTCTCTACCTTTTGCTTCCCGCCATCAGATTGGTGTAGTGGTTACGTTAAGTGGTGGCGCGGAATAAAACTGGTCTCCAGTCGGTGAATTTTCATGAAGCAGAAAATGAAGAAGACAATGTTGCAAAATTTTTCATGAGGCGATAGGTTTCTAATTAGCACAGTGTTTTTAGATAATCTCTAATTTTCACAAAGAATAAAAGTCTTGAATTAAATTGCTACAAATTATACTAAACATTTTGAATTAAAAGTACTCCTAAATTGGAGTGCTTACTACAGACTCTCCTCCTTTTTTTTTTTTTGAATTTTTATGTCCAATTAACATAATTAACAATGTGTTAATGTAATATTATTGACAATGATATGAAAATTGGTTCTAAAAATCTTGATAAAATATTGAAATTATTTTGTGAAAATTAGGAAAATAGGAAAAAAGAATATATTCTCAGAAATTAAGTACTTATTATTTCCAAACTCGGAACCGTATAAGAGAGAAAAAATAGTGATGGTAAAATTGGTAGTATTAAAACAATAATTCTCATCATTAATCGGCCAATTATCAACAACCGATTAATCGGTAGTCGGCCAATTTGCTTATCGGTGCATCCCTACTTCTAGGCAAAATTAAATTCCTAGTGCAGTTTCGCATCGAATAGAGTCAAGGTGCTCACGTTTAGTGGGAAACTGGGCGTCAAATTTATCATCGAAATGTCATTCCGCCGATGGTGGTGCTACATGAAAGAGTGGGTGCCGCTCTTGGGGAATGCACTAGGTCTGCAAATGGAAAGAAGCTAAACGCAGCTCCATTTGAAACAAACAAACAAACATATTGCTTCACGAACTCGATTTTCTTCTTTTTTCAATCAGTGGCCTATTTGTGTAAGTATGGAATAGGGTACCCAATTAGAAAAGGAAACTGCTACTCAAAGATGAAAATGCCCCGAGTAATCTCATTATCTTTATAAAGGGCGTCCCAATTTGCTTAATTTATTTGCTGTTATTATTTACATTGTTTTAACTTTCACTATCTTTTATATTTTCTATACCTTTGTTTTTAGGTTTTTTTTTTCTTCTACGTTTCATGCATCAACACAGAAAGCATTCTAAAATAATACTTTTCAAATTTTTGTCACTCTTTTACCATTATTTTTTCGATATTCATTAATTTGCTTACCACATTAATATGTTATCAATACAGCAGATTATACATAGTTCAGATAACAAAAATCCTGTGAAGCGAATTCAAATGAAACCATTTTTACACGCAAATTTCTACTTATTTTGTCATCAACAGCTTATATGTCAATTTCTGTCAAGTAGCCATTCTTACAACAACAAAAAATAATACACTTAATGGACTTTTATTCATGAAACTGTTTGAAAACTGTAGTTTGCATACAATCAGAAAACTAATTTTCTTAAATGAAGTTTTACTCATCAAGCTTTTAAGTATCAAATAAGCGAAGCATTTAAAACAAGGAATGCTTTAACTGCTTGAAAAATCATACAGGCTTGCTTACCTTATTCTGTAATCTAAATTAAACCAAAATAAGTAAATCTTCCTTTATAGGATCAATCGTTTCTCCTACTGCTTTTCATAAAATGCATTTCAATGGAATGATTTCGTTTTATCCAAGTCTGTTGATGACTCTGGCTTTTATTACCTGCAAGACAATAAACAATCTCAAATTAAAACGTAATTTATAAGTTCAAACAAAATAAGGTTATGACTTCAAAAAAATATATATATTGCTTTAGCCTGTCGAAGAAATTAATAAGCTTTTGGTACATAAACCGTAAACATTTTTTTTTTCCAAATTACCAAAAAAAAAAAGGGAAAACATACTAATAACACTGGTCGACAGTGGTTCACTAACAACAACCAAATTATTATTTTTATTACGTATTCATATAGTTATTTAAATACCTGCAAGTAAAAAAGTCCCACCACGTCTCAATTTTCCGTAATAAAAAAAATAATTTTTTACTATTTTTTATGATTTTCACACCAAAAGCCTATTTTTGGAGGGAAAAGGAGCAAAATATTGAATCCTAAATTTTTTTGGAGGTGAAGGGAGACTCAAACTCCGAAATCATGACCACCGATAACAAAAAGGGGGGACGAGGGGAGTGTATCCCCTCAAAATATGCAAAAAATCATGAAAAAGTATCTTTTTATTCTGGTTTCTTTAATATGACGTTTTAAATTTTTTTTCTGGTGTAAAATCAGAGTATAAGACCCCCTTCTATTATTCCTATGCCCAAAAAAATTTTCGCGCTGTAAAATAAAATTTAAAAAAAAAAAAGAAAAAAAAAAGATCTTAAGACTGACACACGCTTCATCAGTATCACGCAGTATCAGAGGGGGCGGGGGGGGGAGGCTTTCGGCAAAAAGTGGAGAGTGATGGAGAGGAAAGGGGCTATATTTGGATTTTGGAGATAATTTTACATAAGAACCAGAAAGAATACGCAACCGTTCTGAAGACCTGCGATGTGTCTCGTATTTAGCGTGCGACAGTCATAAAATCGGTTTTTAATTTTTTTTTTATTTTTTACAGCGCGAAAATTTTTTCGGACGTAGGAATCATAGGAAGGGGTCCTATCCTCTGATTTTACATCGAATTTTTTTTTAAAACGTCATTTAAAAAGAACAAGAATTAAAAGATCATTTTTGTTGATTTTTTGCTCATTTTTAGGGGGTACACCCCCCTAAGAACCCCTTCTTTGCTATTAGTGGTCATGATTTTAAACTTTAAGTCTCTCTTGAAACTTCAAAAAAAGTTTGGAGTTAATATTACGATTCTTTCGTCTTGAAAAATGGTGTGTTTTATCTGTTTTTTCAGTTATGTTCAGTACTTTTTAGAAATTCATAACAAAAAAACTGTACGTGCTGCAGCTTTTTTACTATTATTTTTGAATTCTACACTGCAAAATTAGTTAAAAACAGTTAATTTCATCTTTGTTAGGGAAAAAAAGTGAAAATTTGTCGACTAGTGTAATAAGTAATAAATAATTAAATAAATAACAATAATACTACTACTAATAATAGTCTGCACCAATGTTAATGAAAAGTTTAAAAAATCAAGATATAATAGCTGAAAAGAATCTCAGATTTGAAAATTTGTCTTGACTTTTTCGTACAATTCTACAGCTAATTTCATCCCACTAACGGAAAAATATTCCTCTACAAAACATCGATAACAGATTTGTCAATACAATTTAATAATACTTCATGGGAAAGCAATTGAATTTCAAAATTCAATCCATCAAAACTAGGGTTCTGTCATGTATTTGAAGGAAAATCAGTCATATTACGACTATCCAGTACGAAAAGGGATTTTTATAAATCACGAGGGTTCAATTTTACATTGTGAACGAAAAAAAAAGTATGTACCAGTTTCATTACGAAAATTAAAAGTTGTACAAAACTTATCAAGATATATATTATTATCTCACCAATTGCATCTCATAACATTCAAAATAGTAGATTATATGAGCCAGTTTTACTTACATACTTTTATTTGCGCATAAACCGGAAATTTAAAATGTTTTTGAATGAAACATGAAACACATGCGCACACACATCTTTTTCACAAAGTGTATTTTTAGTTTTTGTTCAATTGTGCTTAAACAACAGCTTATTGATGAGATCATATAAACGTTTTCAGAAATGATATCCTCTAAGGAAAACCATTAATAATTTAGTTTCGGAATTTTTATCACCCTGGAAAAAAAAATTTTTAATTTCAAACTCCCCAATGATCTTCTAAGTGCCAGTTGGTTTCCTCAGTGAACTTTTAATTTAGCGTAGACCACGTGGCAGTATTCATGTTATAAACATTGTGTGATACAGTGTAGTAATCACAATGAGTGCATTTGATGTTTCGCAGGTCGAAATAGGACACTGCATGCCCTAAGCAGTTCTAAGTTTATTTATTTTTTCCTCACTAGACAATCTCTCTATCAAAATAACATACATTGCTTTAAACACTAAACAATCTTTTTTCCTCGTATACTTTTTTTTTGTACGTCGAAATTTTGGATTATAAGCTTTAACGCTATACGTGTTTGATTAAAAATATTACTTTTCTTAGTTTCTTGAAACTCCAAAATACGTTTCTGTAGTTTTCTGCAAGTTCATATGATTATGAAAAGCTAAAAGGAAACTATGTTATATTTCCTTCTAGCTTTTCTTCGGAAATTTATTTTTTTTTCTCATTAACATAAATGGGTCATAAAAGAAGTTTACTACAAAAATGATTACGAGGGAAAAAAATATTCCAAACTGGAAATAGAGTTTGCTTCATCATCTGGCATTAGAGTTCGAAAGCTCCCTTAAAGACATTGTAATTAAAAATTAGCTTGTCCATGATCCGAGGATAAAATCCTACATATGCTTTGATTTATACTTGTGAAATTTATTTTAGATGCAGGGAATTAAAAAACTTATTATTGTTTTCAATGTTAAGTAAAAAATATCAAGCATTAAGCAGAAACCACCGTTATATTTATTTTTCAAGAAGAACTTATAAACTGTTCTAACATACAGAAATTACATGAACTTAGTGTTCGCAAAGCCGAAAGTAAAAGCAGGAACAAGGAAAATCTTCACTTATTAAAATTTGCAATAATCAAAAGAGTTATTTTTTACAAAACAATGAAAAGGAATTTCATCTCTCTTATAGTCTTAATAACTTCAGAACATATTTTTTATGTCAAAGCTGAAACAGTTTAAAGAAATACAGATAGCTCTACTAAAAGACGCACTCTATATTAGGAAAAAAGAACGAATTACACTTAATGAACAGATTTAAGCATCGTCATTTGAAGAGCGGTTAACTTCCAAAGAATTGAATGTTGGAGAAGAATTCTCATCTTCGGACGAGGTCAATATATTTCTGAGAGGTAAAGGCCTGAACGTTTTTACCGGATTAAGAACGCAGTTATTAGAACTTGTTTTTAACAACCATCTGTGTTCTTGTGCTCATAATGGTATTGCTAATTGAAAACCTGACGCAGCACCAATCGAAAAATTGGAAGTGATACTTATCTTCAATTTTACACCCGAAAACAAAATTGTTTAATACTTGTGCTAAAAAGTAACAATAAATAAATAAATGAACAATACAAACTATGCAACATTCAAGTTGCATTTATTTGTTCAATAACTGTGTCAAAAACATACATAAATAAATTAATCAATTAAGTTTAAAAAGGGAACGACATTGTAGTTACATGCATTATTCTAAGAATGTCCTCCTGTTTAATTTCATTGACTTTATCGATCATACTAAAACTCTTTTTTGTTGGACATTTCATGATTGCCAAACGAAAAGAAATTGCTTTGAGAGGAACATCTTTAAGTTAGTGGCCTCCTCAAAGTTTTGTATCACAGCGTTAAAGAAATCGTACACTTCCTGAGAATGTAATCATATGTATTTACCTTATTTCCTTGGGATAATATCAAAGAAAACACTAGTAATGACATAATAAACTGAGGTATGTTACGTAATAAATAGAACAAAACAAGTTTGTTTCTTTGTTTCAAACGGAACTGCATATTGGCCACTACCCATTTGCGGACCTAGTGCGTTCATTGCAGTACCTCCATCGGTGAAAGTCATTGACACGGAAATTTTGACGTCCAGTTTACCCACTAGATGGAAGCACCTGTGCTCTATTTGATTTGAAGCTGCACATGGAATTTAATTGTGCCAAGAGATACTCTATGCCAAGCGAGTACTCGAAGGATCTTTTACATGGGGCATAATAATATGCATCTTTGAAAATCCACCGAATGAAGCCAGGTTTATACTCTGGCCGGCGCAAGAGGTCAATGTCTTAACCACTACACTATTTCGACAAAACATGCGGAAAATGAAAGCAATCTGAGCTTCAAACTCATAGCTGGAACTGAAGAAAAACACGTTGTCAGCAAATGCATTGCAATAATAACCGCAAAACACTAGACTTCTTAAAATTGTTACAAGATGATTTGACGAACTGACAAAATTTGCTACTTCTGCATTCGAGTAAATTTTAGGATATAAATTTATCAAAGTAACAAAATGTATCACTACTTTGTATAGGTACTATTTCAGTTACATTTACTAATGACTTAGTGAGATAATACCACCTTAGTCGTACCTAATATTTTTTGGATACAGAAAAAAAAGTTTTAGCAACATACTAATGTAAACGTGGTTTATGTAAAAATAAGTAAAAGTATATTATGATAAAATAGTACTGATATTTACTAATTTAGTTGAACTCAATTAGTTGAGTTAAAAAAATAGAGAACGTAAATAATTTATAGGACAAAAAACCCGTAGTTCATTGCTTTTCAAAATGGATTATAGCTATTTCTTACGGTTTTTTTTTTTTTTTTTCAATAAAAAAGGAATTTCCTTAAAAAGCTTTTTGTTATTACTATATTATGTAACAAGCATTTCCTGTACCTCATTTATGTATTTAAAAGCATTGATAATTCTAAAAAAACATTGCTGTAGATCTTGGATATATATTTTAGTATGATCCTTTCAAGAGTCCCAGATTGTCTCTTGTTTACCCAAGACGTAAAAGTTGACCTGAAAATCATTTTAAGACGCATGAGAAGAATCCTATAGATCAAGACGAAGAGCTAAGACCAGATTTCTTCTCTTTTTCGGGAAATCGTCATGTTTTCATATGAGCTTAGTTCATGCATTATTTATGCGAATTGTAAGAGAAGCCACGAACCTCTTAACATTCTAGATTCTTCAGTAGGATTTTTTCATATATTTCAACCATCACACTTATCAGAAAAAGGCATTTTAGTACTCTCAAGAAAAGGAAAGAAAAAAAAAGAGAAAAATTCAGATATCTCTGACAGTTTTTTTTTTTTTTTTGCTTTTAAACTAGTAAAGTATTGATAACGTTTATTATATTTGCCTCGAGTTGCCTAGGATCGCAATTTAAAACCCGAAAATATTTTAAGTACTATTTTTATAAAATGGTTTTCTATACATTTAATTTGTAATTAGCTAGATTTCATTGAGCAGATATTTTTTGGCTTTTACTGTGGAAAAGCAGTATTTTTTCTTAGGATATTGCAATAATAACTGGCACGTATTTAATGTTTAGCATTTGTAGTTCGAAAAATATAGTGAGAAAACTTTAATTTTAGTTTTTTCTACGCTAACTTGACTAAAATGCATTGACTAAAATGTCAGTGCATAGTTCTGAAAATGCTAGAAGTAGTAAGACCTACCTAGCTAATTTTCGTTTCATAAAGTTGCACTCAGTTATTCAAAAGAGATTAGTTTACACAAGTGGTACTGTGCACTTGGCACACAATGCATTTATAAAATATGTTTAGCCAAGCAGCAAGTGATGTATCTACTGCAAGTAATTACGCAACAAACAAGTACTGCATAATTTTTTTATTTAGTTATTTATTTTTTTTTAATTTAACAGTTGAAAATGCAACAAAATTCAACATAAAACCTTTCAAATAGTATTAAACATAATAGCAGTGAATGTACGCAGCAAACTGTCACGTTGTTCGCTATGTACCAATCGCAAAAAAAGTAGATTTTGATTCACGTTTTGCATTGAGCAAATTTACGACCATAAGCAATCTCGATTGCTTAATCAGTATCAAATAGAAATCCTAATATCCAAAGAATGAAGAATATAGTCAAAATACTTATTGCAGTTAGAAAGGAATGAAAATCCACTCTCTCTCAAAGAAAAAATATATTAATTAAAATATATGTTACCGTCTCATTACAATGAAAATCTTCCTACCCAAAGAAACAAAAAGAATGTTATTAAAGTACGCGCAAAAAAAACTGACGTTGTTGCAATATGGATAACATTGATAACATTCTCTTAAAGCACATAGCACATTTATGACAATTTCAACACACAATTCCGCCCAAAAGCAGAAAAAATCTTTACTTTAAATGCACGCCAACAACTCAACCTAAAGTAAAGTCCAAGTGTAATCAGTGTACAAGTAAAGGCTTTTTTACGCTCTTTCCAATGCTACTAAAATCAAGATTATACGATATTTTTTTCAAGTAGAAAAATGTTCAAAACGTAAAGTTTGAATTTAAAAAAGAAAACTATTAAGGGGTTACAGTACCTCAAAAATGACCAAAAGACCAAAAAAATTTTTATAGCTGATTTCAAAACTAAAAGTTAATTAGACCACTCAAAAAAAAAAAAAAAAAAAAAAGCATTGTTGTAGCTAAATTATTTTAAAAGTTATGAGTGATTTTAGGGCATGCATGCTATGTGTTCTAATGGAAAAGGCAAACTTTAAGGTGCTTTTTCTCGGTGATCAGCTTTTAGTGTTTCTATGTTACTGGAAATGCTAAGGAATTTTTTCTATTAAATATATAACTTTAAAGCAATATTTTTTGCACTCAGGATAATATATTTAACAAAACTGTGCATTGAATAAGCGTTTTATAAATTACAAAAATTTTTAGAGTTTGTTAAACCTCGAAGAACAAATTATTCTAAGAATTTTTTACATAAATCAAAATTTTCTAATCGAAATATAAGAAAATGAATGCACAGATTTGTTGAGGTAACCCTTGTGATCATTTCGCAAACAGAAATTTTGAAATTAGTGCAGAAACAAAAAAGCCTTAGGGTTTTTAAAAAATTGAAACTTTCTTACATTTTTCAAATTTTCAAAAAAAATTTCAAAATTTTTAATGTTTGAAAATAAATTATTGATTGTTAAACAAGTGCAGAAACAAATATTTCAAAGAATTAACTTTTTCACTTAAATTAAAGAAATTTGTTAGAAAGGTACTGTAACCCCTTAATCATTTTTTTTCCGAAAGGGTCCATAACGCTTTTATATACTAAGCAACATCCAATGCAAAAAATTCAACGAATATGGTTCGGTAGTTTCAGAGTTTACTCCGGGACATTTGGAGTTTTAAATGAAAGATTACTAAATTAAACACGTACAAATTGCTCGCATTGATCATTAAGATGGAGGTAAAGAATTATATTATATTTAAAGAGGACTCCAAACATGAGTGAAGTAGCTTTGACCCTATAGCACGGAAGCCTTCAACTCTTCTGACGGACGCAGAGGAAAAAAATATTATAGTTATCATTTATTCCCCATACAACTGGATGATTGATGTGTTAATGATGAGTAATGTGGACATGCGCGTACATACATATTTATATACTGTCGTCCCCGCTTAATCGGGTAACGGATAAACGACTTCCCCGCTTATACGAATAAAATATCTCGGAGCCGATGACATAGACGTAATGTTAAAGATATCCGCTTAATCCAATACCCCGTTTAATCGAATAATATTTCTTTGAACCGACAGTATTCGTTTAAGCGGGGCCGACAGTATATACATATAAGACTGTACTCATGGAAGACAGAATAAGCTTTTACATATATTATAAAACGTACATAATACTATAGGATAAATAGATAAAATATATCATATTCTTCCATCGTACAATCAACCCCAAGGACCATATCACAATTGGATTAGCCACGCTGTCTCACTTCTGACGTTTTGTGCAAGAAGCAGAAATATCTTTTTCGTACATGACAGGAATAAAAATGCTTACAACAAATGGCATAAGTACGTCTTCTTACCTTTCTTTTTCGCTTTCAAGATCAGTAACCAGAAATAATAAAAATGCTTTCATCAGAGTTGGTAACGAAATAGAAATGAAAAGATTCCTTCATTTCGAAACTATGTTGTTACGAGAAATGTTTCGTACTTTTAAATTATGTTTATAATTAGTGAAGTTATTCGTTTTTTTCCTAAATAAAATCAGGAATTATCTTTTATTTAAAAATTCCGAAAATTATTTATAGACTTTACTAAGTTTGTAAACTTATATTCCATTATTAAGGTACATAAATAAATAAGATGCGAAGTAAATTGTATGCTTAAAAATATTTACTTAAGAGAGTTATTAAATTATTATTCAGTTAATCACCATCGATAATCCGTTATTTTTTTTTTATTCTCAGCTTCTCAAAGTCTGCTTACTGTTTAGTACATTACTTTTAATTACTAGATTTATAATAATGATTAAAGTTTTCTTGAACTGTGCAGTACACTTTTTTTTTGTGTTTTAATGAACATTTCTTAACATATGAGTGGGCACACGTAATCAATTGTTCAACATATAAGAGACTTATCACAAAACTTAATACAGTGGACGCCGCTTATATGACTCACGTTAGATCAAAACAATTTGATTGCAATAAAGCGGCTAAAGGAAATAAAACGGTTAATAAAATAAAGCTGAATTTTATTATGTTTCTGACGATTTTACTCATGAAAGCGATCGATTCTAGTAACCGGAATCTACTGCACGTTGAAATTATTATAATTATGTTACTAGACAGGTTTTAGCCATTAGAACATTTTAAATGGATTGATTTCAATTGCCATACCTCAACTATATATTATTATCAAATCCAGTAGCGTCATTTAGGGGGTTGCGGTTGGGAGACAAATACCTAAATGGAATTAAAAGTTTGTAAAAACTGAAATCGCTCATTCTAAATCCCCCCCTCAATATTTTAAATATATTGTATAAATTGAACATTAAATGTGTTATTTTTAGCCATGAGTTCACTTCTTCACACCGGTTCTAAAACTCCGTTTCTTGTATTTTATTGCCGTTAATTTTTTTACTCGTTTAGACAAAAAAGCCTGGTCCTTCAAAATTATTCACAATATATGACACCAAGGTTTAATGTAGCTATGCTTAATTTGCGGGTTTTTTTCTACTTCAATAAAATTTTGGAGCAATTAAAACTGTTAGATATCTCTAAAAATATTTACTCATCCACGAACATCGAAGCTTTTTTCTCAATTGACAGGCAAAAAAAGAGATTCGAAATGTATTTCGAAATGTATGTATTTTTTAATTTTTAACACACTATAAGCCCACTTTGAGAAGAATACTTTGTGACCTTAATTCGCTGTAGTACTTGTGAGTGTTAAGAAGAAAAAAAAATGTTATGTTCTTTTTTTTCTTTACTTAATTCTTTTTTTTTTACCTATAATAAAAGTAATATTTAATAGCTACATTTTTTAACTATTATTTTACAGCATGGTTTTGTACTTACTTGATATCCAATATTTTAATTATTGATTTAAAAATCCTTTATGTGGTCACATGTTCCTATTTGACGAGTTAAATTTAACTGAACTTTTACAGGAGTTTAAGGAGTTATATTCAATAAAAAAAAAGCTTTTTTTTAAAAATATTAAGCATAAAATATTTCAATTAAAAATTAAACGAAAGATAGTTTATTAGCTTAATAAATGCAACTCGTAAAATAATTCACTGTATTACAGAATAACCAATTTTCTTTAAGGCAGCAAAGATATGAAAATTTCTCCGACTTTCGACATTAAATTTTACTCTACGTTTATAGAATGTCTCTCCATAAGAATAAAAGGAAATATATGAGGTATTCAAATTTTAGGCAAAGTTTGTTGGGAAGGGATAAAATATAAATCTGCCCCAAGGAGAAAACAGTTTGCATCTTATAGAAATTCTTCTGGGCTAGAATTCTTGGAATAACAAGATGAGACTTTTGCTATCCTTCACTGCAGCTGTGACGTCAAAACCAGCTGGCACTGACGAGAATTTGAGCTTTGGTGACGATCTTTGTTTTTCATTCAACGAAACTCGCATGTTAGTTTTTTGAGAGTTTTTTAGCAAGCACATTTTGGCGGTGTGTTTTCTTAAGACAACAAAATAGCAACTTCTTATTTGATATTAAATTTAGAAGGCTCAGATGCTTCTCCGCTATTTATTAGATAAAGTGTTACGCAAAAAAGAATATCTTTAAAAGTAATCTAAGACATTTATGCATGATTTTTTCAATTAAAGTCAGTCTTTAAATTTATTTTGTTAATTTGCTTTTAACTAAATATTTTCTTTTCAAGACTAATATTTAACTTTTATTTATTTTGAACTATTTGAAGTTGTATTCTTTGCTACTTTTGTGTCATTTTATTTATATGCATATTCTGCTTAGCTTATGGATGTAGAATTTATAAAATAAACTTAAAAGTCAAATCTTAAATAAGTATAAAAACAAGTCGTTAAAAAAAGTTGAGTGTCTTTTTTTTTTTAAGTTTTACAAGAAACACTTATGTAAGTATAGAAATCACCAGAAAAATTATACTTATTATACTTAATGTAGTGTTACAAGTAGATTTACAACATAGTAATTTATCGGGTTGTGAAATTAGGGAGAAATTTGTTAAGTAATCGACTTCGGTATAATTCTCACTATAGAGACTGTAGTTTGAACAAAGGCCATACTGCATTTGAATCAAAAATGTATGAGTGTGATAACGTTTAGTATAACCACATTGCAGAAAATTCATCTACTAGCTTTAGATGCGATACTTCATTCATTTTTAACTGCTTCATTATATAAAAGGAAAATATTTAATTCAGTTATATTTGAAACATGTTAGGTTTGAAAGTGCGGTTCATTTTAAGAAAGACTTTCCCTGATAAACTATTCATTTTGAGGAAAAAACTAGCTATGTAGCTTTAACTGTTATGGCGTTTTACTCAACTTTAAACATCAGTTATTTCAAGACAAAGCAATCACAGACTATGATAACGTACTTTTCCAAATACTTGAAATGAGGCCGAATTTAAAGGTCTAGTAGAAACCAAATCACATAAACAAGCCTGCCTTCTAAATGTAATTCTGGGCTGAATCATTCTTCCTACACCAGTTTCCTTGTTTCTACTAGTTTCTTTTACTTTGTAGGATGAGCCAGTTCCTTTTCTTTGTCTTTTTAAAGTTTTTTGTGCAATAATATATTCCTAGCAAAGGTGTCAGAAAATTATTTACAACTTCAAAGCAAGATTATTATTTAATAAAACTACTGCTAATTATTTTTAGGACCTTTTAAAATGGAGAGATTTCTGCACGTTACATTTCAGACACAAAGTAAATTAAAAATAATTAAAATATGTAATCAATTTAAAATACTTACTACTCATAGACTCATAGTGTGGCAGGAAGATTATACACTCAGAACATGGTCAAAAACAAGATAACAACTATTAAGGTTTTACTTCTGTCAATGACTTTTATAAACATTATTTACCTAAGCACAATTTATTTATTTATATTTTGTTAAAGATGAATGTTTATAGATGTGGTATAGACATAGAAAAAATATAAGTGCGAAGCTTGAATGAAATTATATATATATATATATATATATATATATATATATATATATATATATATATATATATATAATGACCCGGCAAACGTTGTTTTGCCATATAAATAATTTCCTAGTAATTTCTAGTGTAGACAAAAAATAGCTTACTTATTGTAAGTATGTATGTATGTATGGTAGAATGTGTATATTGTATGTATGTAAGAATGTGGTATATGCGTGAAATAAGCATGGAGCGCTGTGAAACGATGAGGGAATATAAAAATAACAAAAGGCAAACATTATTTTTAAGTTATTATAATTTATTCCTTAAAATTATATATCATTAATTAAACAATTACGAAAGTAACACTATTAAACAATATCAATCTCTTAATGCTATAGCGTGAACAATATTTTTTGTTAGTCCATCTTTAGCTAACACAAACAAACTGGATGGTTTACCCACTCGAGAGCATGCCACGTATTATTGTCCGTGTGAAAAACATGGTGTTCTCAAATCTAAGCCACAAACAGACATCGTTTGACCTTGGGATTTGTTGATAGTCATTGCAAATGCCAATCTAATCGGAAACTAAATACGTTTGAATTGAATTGGCACATCTGTAGGTATAATAGGAATCCGTGGTATGAGTATATTTTCACCTCTGAACTTGCCATTTAAAATCCTGGCTTCGATCACGTTTTTCATTAATTTTTGAATGACTAATCGCGTACCGTTGCACAGCCGGGGCGGGTTCAAATTACGAAGCAAGATAATTGGAGATCCAACCTTTATTTTTTAAAAATTTGTGTCACTTTAATGGTCGTTCATATCCCCCCCCCTCTCGCAGCAAAAAAAACTTTACACAGCAGATTTTTGCCTAATAACTCAACACTCATGGTGTTTGATACATTTTATTTGTTTGTAATGATGCTTTTTGGTCACAACTAATATGAAAATCACAAAAAAATAGTTACTTTAATTTTTAACACATGTTTATCTTCTTCAGAATTTTTGACTTTTAATTTTACCTTGAATTTGACGTAAATGCAAGGTATAAAATGCAGAATTTTATAAAGGTAGAAAAATTAACATAATATAATTGATAGTGTATATAATTTCTGAAAAAATAATATAAGTGCCGCAAATCAAAAATTATTTATTGCCACAATCGATTCAAAGCCCCCAAAAATGGCGCAAACGTCCATAAGAAAATTCTACAGCATCGAAGGACCCCACTGCCAATTTTAACAAAGATCCGACCAAAACTGTCATTTTGTACTATAAAAAAATATGGGGTAGATCCCCATGAAGGGATGTACCTGCATAAGGACATTACAATCATTAAAATCATTCAAAAAAAAAAAAAAAAAACATACAGCTGTTCGAAAAAATCCTTGCGGGCCTGGATTCGATCTCATTCCATCAGGAACTTCAACCTGACGCGCAAAACCACTTGACCATCGGGTCGCTCATTGAAGTAAGGATTTACGATAACACATATTGTTTTAGTTCAGTAGGTCAGATGTTATGTACGAACAAAAAAAATTTATGGGTGGACTACCCCTAACATTTAGGGGGATGAAAAATAGATGTTGGCCGATTCTCATAGATACTGGATAAGCACAAAAAATTTCATCAAAATCGGTCAAGCCGTTTCGGAGGAGTATGGCAACGAAAACTGTGACACGAGATTTTTATATATATATATATATATATATATATATATATATATATATATATATATATATATATATATATATATATATATATGAGAGAAATGAATCTAATGTATTGACTGTAAAAACTTCGATGCTTTAGCAAAACTAACAATCTTTCGAACTCACCATTCGCAATTCACATGCACTGAGACATTTTCTTGCAGTTATTCCTTTTTAGAAAAAAAAAAAGAAAAAAAAAACCCGAAACTTTTATGGATTTAATAAAATGGAAAACTGATTCAAGTCTCTGAAGAGGTAACTTAGAACGGAAAACATTTGCAGGATTTTAAATCCGGCAATTAACACAACTCCTCCGATAAGAGGTTTACTCGCAACGGTAAAGACACCCACGCTAAAAGCCCAGAACAAGATAACCTTGTGGGTAATTTTAAAGTAGACACAAAAGCAAGCGCGGTTTAAGCGGGAGAGAAAGAGTTAAGAAGTTCAAAGTCACTGCGAATAATTGATTTTGTGCTTTCGGAAACCTTTTAGCTAACCTATTTGTTTTAAACAACAGTTTTCTTTTAGGTTTTTCTTTGAAGGGATTTGACTAGAGAGATCTTATGAGGGGAATTTTCATAAATGGAAATAAACTATATTTGTTTTCAAAACCCAGCATCTGGCTTTTAGCTCTTTAAAGTTTTTATAAGCTTCATTTTGCATGAAAGCAAGCATATTTACTGAGCTAAGTGCAATTTTGAAAGCAGAGCGAAAACGAAAAGACACTTTAAAATCATGTAAACATTTATTTTGCCTGTATTATGTTGTTGTCGTTTTTTTTTTTTTCGATGATCATTTAAAAAAAAAAAAAAGCGCTCGAGATGGATGGTCCAAATATTGCACATTTAAGGTAATATGTATATCAAAGGTAGACTTGTTTTGCTATAAGTATGGACATTGAGAGCAGTTGTTTAAGATATTTGGTGGTAAATTTTTCAAGCAACACAATTTTAATATACAGGGTGGTTATAAATTAACGTGAGGTGTTTGGAGACCTCCAGCACGCGAAGAACTGGGCGAAACATTGTCAAATTTCATGGGTGCACATATTAGACCATGGGATTTTGATTTTTGAAACTAAAAAAAAAAAAAGGAAAAAAATCGCCACCAGGGGAAAATTTGGCGCTGTAAAAGTGCATTACTGTACAAATCAATTTCACACAAAAAAAAGATTGTGATTTACAAATGAGTTTTAATATAATCGCCGTAGAATTTCGCAAAAAAAAAAAAAAAAAAAAAAAAAAAAAAAAAACTCACCACGAAGAAAATAGCGGTACAGTTAACCAAATAGAATGTAATGATTTGCATAAACGCATTGCATTTAGAGTTGTATGAAATGACAGACTGAGAGAATTCTCATCATTCTGATCTTTTACCTTGCGGGACCGTGCTTTGTTAGTTAAGCTGTATCACCAGCGAAATGAAAATGCCAATGCAGTGCACTGAAAAGTGTTGTGGATCGAAAAATGTTTCTGATATCGCAAGTTTAAAATATATCATAACTTTAAAAGTCAGAGAAATTCTGATATGTTTTGAGCTGCGGTGGAAAATGTTGTGCATCGTATGCAGTTCTTGCAACTTCACAATGGTGATCATATTGAACCACATTTGTGATACAATAGCCATTTTTGGAAATAAAATGGATGTATAATTCCTCAGTAGCATTTAATTCTTCGATAATCGGAGTAATACACTTTTGCAGCGCCAAAATTTCCCCTGGTGGCAATTTTTTACACTTTTTTTTTTTTTTTTTTTTTTTTTTTTTTAATTTCAGAAATCGAAATCCCATGGTCTAATATGCGTGTCCATGAAATTTGACAATGTTTCGCCCCGTTCTTCACGCGCTAGAGGGCTCCAAACACCTCACGTTAATTTATAACCACCGTGTATTTATCATATCGGAATGTTTATGAAAAATAATTGAGCAATAACATTTTTTTGGAAATTGTATATACAATCACCTGAAATTTTAAAAGAACCAATATTTTAAAATGAATGCTTTTGCCGTCATTTTTAAACACGCGTTGCAAATCTCAAAACGTTAATTAGGATGATATTGGGAAAATTCCGATGGAAAAATTCCCTCGTTAGCTGTTTGCATGTGTCACAACCACGTCAGCCTCACAGTAATTTACAAATAAGCAATTTAAAGAAAAAAACAGCTCAGTACATTGCTTACTTGAATGTAAAATGATGTAAAATCTATGAGTAATTTGTGTTACGCTACATCAGAGCAAATAGTAATTTCTTCGAAAAAAAAACTAGATAACATCTTAAAACGAGTTAGATATTCAATGGAAAAATCAATTATAAAACTTATTTTTAATGGAAAGAATATTTTTTGCATCTTTGATCATTAGGTATTTTCAGTGCTTGTGCAAGGGAGTGTACAAAATTGATATTTAGAGTCTTTTTGCATCTTCATAACCAAAAAAAAAAAATACCCTCATAGCTTAATATATGGGAGATGATTACTCCAGTAAAACGCCGAGAATTAAAGAAAAATTGAATATATATCTGATATTAAAAAGAAAATCTTTAGATTAAAGGCACTATGTTCGTAATGTGCTTGCCTTGATGGGAATAATACAATATATAATGCCAGCTTTAGGTGTATTACTTTTTTCTTGCGTTAAGAAGTTAGTTACAAAGGAGAAGATTTGCATCAAAATACGTTACCCGAGAAAGAAAACAACCAATAACGGATAAAGATATGCTTCAAAAATTTAAAATTTGCATACTCAATCAACCGAGTTAATGTCATGTTTAACGGAATATTTTTATGATGCATCTAAAAAACTTCTGATGCATGATATAAGTCAACAAGAAATAACGCTGTATCCCCCAGTGATATTTGTTGTTCATGCCGAAGAAATGGGAAAATAAGCACTGAATATCATATGAAGGCAGTCGTAAGAAAGCTATCATGTGTCGAAATAGATTAGACATCTGATACATTTATATTGCAATAATCTGGGACCATTTATCTTTCACCTCAGTTTTTCTGTCTATATAGATTTATAACATTAAGCACTATTCAATGCCTGCAACCTATAAGCATGAAAAAATGATCAGCATATATATTTTATTAATGATCTAATGCATTCAGTCTTAACTTATTTTCATTTTATTACTTGATGTATGTGGTACAATTTAAAACGCTGAGATGAAAGAATTTGAAAACAAAAATTGAGAAAATACAAATGAGCAAGTACCAATGTAAAAATGCACACACAAGTGTTTCAAACACATTTATCTGATTATTTTGATTTTAATAGTGTTCGTAAACATGTAAGCAAAGTAATTTTTAATCATCATATATATCTTTGAAAATAAATCAATATAAAATATTTGTGTTTTTGTTTATTTTTCAAAAGTACTTTTGTTATCTGTCTAATGTTACGGAGCAACATAATTAAGTCTGGAAAATATAAATCAGTTGCACAAATAATTTGTTTAAACAATAAATACTAGTCTGTCTTCCTAGACAAAATGGTGTACCCTCTCATGCTGTTATTCCGAGCACTGGTACCGAGTGTTTGAAATTAAACATACCTTATAAACGGCCCCTGCAGTAGAAACATACAAACGGAAACCTACATTTTTTTTAAATGTGAGCAAAATTTACATAAACGCCAGATGCGCTGAAAAAATTTAAAAAAAAAAATAAATAAAAAAAAAATCTAAAATATCTACCAGAAGGCACTTTTTTTTTTTGGGAAAGAATGAAATGTAACACAAAAGTGACCAAAAATGTGTCCATATATAGCATTAACAAGTATTGACTAGTTTCTGATCATCACGTCATAGAATCATATTTAATAAATTATGAGAATAACAAAAACAGTTAAGTTTGCAGACATAAGAGCAGAGTAGAACGACATTTTCACAAGAGGAACAGTTAATAATCGTGTCCAGGACGATCACATTAAAGTAGTTGGTGTTCTACGACATGACTACCCTCATTTACTTGAATAAGTACATGTCGATATAGACGGTACATTTAGTGCTTCTTGAGGTTTCCCACATAAAGCGGTATGCGGTTCTTTTAGTCGTTTAACGTCGCAACCCTTTTCCCGATTTTGCATTTTGTTACTCCTACTTCTTGTACTGGATTTTTATTATTTTTTCTGCGTCCAGTTTCGGACATTTATTTTTTCTCAATAAAGCGCCCTATGGTGGAAAAATCTGGAACTACTTCTTTTTTTTCTCGACATTCCTTGAGCGCATCTCTTACATATCCCATATACGAAAATTCGTTCAATCCGATCACCCGTTGGAGCTGTAGAGCGCCGTTTATAGGTAACGTTTCACTATAACCGACCTGTGTATAGTAATTATGAATTAGCTCATTGTATTTACCTTTTACACCATTAACTTAAGAATTTCTAATTAAATAGAGATAATATAGAGTTTTTCAAGAACAGTTAATATAGCATACAGGTTCGTCTTTGGGGGGGGGGGGGTCAGGGTGATCAATTGTCTTCAGGCCCCCTGTGACTTTGGGAAATAAATGCATTCACAGATCAGTGGGCGCGGTTTTAGCTTTTTTTTTGGTATCATTTACACCGAGCCCCCCCCCCCCCCTCCCTTGGAAAAGTTCAAAATGACGGCCTAATAGTATATTTTATTTTAATCATTAAAAAATAAATTACTCGTTGTCATGTCACAAGGAAAAAATATAGATTAGCAAACAAAGATTTCTACGCAATGAAAGTAAAGCAATTGAATTAAAGTAAATAAATTCAAAAGAATCACCACCCCATGACGCAATAAAAATCAAAAGTGTAACTAGTGACATTTATTCATTTAGTTTTTTTTAAGATAAATTGCCAACGTTATTCAAATAATGTTAACATCACTTGTAAATGGTTTTGTCTAAACTCATAGTCAACCTTCCACATGAATTCTTAAGAGAAGTGTTGCCATTTCTCCGTCATTACTTAAAATGAATTCGGGGAAAAAACATTGTCATCATTTTAATTAAAATTAGTTTTTAATAATATAAACATAGATATTCACTAAAGTAATATTTTAAAACATCATGTTACATATTCCACTGCTAATTATCCCCAAAACGTATTTCAAGTGTAAGTTAATTGCCAGAAAAATTTCCTACTTTTAATAAAACTCAGATAAACCCTCAAATTAGAGTCTTATTTATTTCAGAGGAGGAAGACAATTTCTTTCCCTGGCTTCATTATTAGAGATTTCAAAAGGAAACAATTTATAACCCAGAACATCAAAATGTGCGTAAGAACAATTTTTCTGGTGCTACCAGCATAATAGCGTAATTATTTATGGCAAGAATAATGCCTCCTTAACTACTGTTGTTGAAAAATTTTGAGCATAACATGAATATCAGCACATTCCTGGAAACATTCCAAAAGACCCTCTTTTCTGAAAATTACTCTAGTAATAAAAATTCCTAACAATTTAGAATGGTTTTGTTTTTTTTTTTTCTGCTTGTTTTTCTAAAAAGAGAATTTTGAACATTACAAAAAAAAAAAAAAAAAAATGGTAGCTTTAGCTTTAGTGCAGTTCAGCATAGTTCTCAACTTTTCAGCAAAATCTATCATTTCTAAATTTTAGAGATAAGAAAGTTGTAAGTATTTTAAGCTTTATAATAATGCTTACTTTAGCTAACTAAGCTTTAATGCTTTTTCTTTCTTTTATTCCTAATTTTTCTTTCTTATTTGTTGCTTTGGTTTATTTTTCCTTTTTTTACTTGCAATACAGTATTTAAACGTAATAGCATACATTTCTGTAAAACTGCGATGAACATTATAAAATTTAATTCGTATTCGTTTGCATCTGTTTGCTTTTGCAAAGGATGGGCCGAAAAAAACTCAAGTTTTTATTTCGAAGTTGTAATAGCGCGGAAAAGTTGCGAATCATCAAGACGAATAAAAAGAAAAAGAAAATTCAAAATCGATTAATTTTTTTCCGGTCGCGCATAAGAGCTAATATTTAGAAAAGTGCCAATTTGAGTCCCAAGTGAATTTTCACTAGTATTTCAATAACTAGTTAAAAAAATGATTTTCCCCAGAAAGAAGATAAGGTTCTGCTTTCATTTCATCTAATAACATCAAAAAAAAAATTTTTTTCTTCAGAAAATATTGTTTTTATACATCAAAAATCAGATCGGTAACGTGTCCCCAGTAGCAAAGCTTAGCATGCAAACAGGTCATGCGCACTTTCTAACTTCCCAAAAAAACGCACTTGCACAAAAAACGATTCTATTTTTACCCCTTTGTTAATATTTTACTTCATTTTTGTTTTAATCGATTTCTGATTTTCTAGCCGATGCGAAATAAGCGTGTCCCAAGTTCCGCCGTCAGAGTGGTAACAATAACTTCCGATCTATGTTTAGGCTCCCAAAATCATTTCCTGCACCTATACCACGTGATACTGAGTACCTGGTGGGATGTTTTATCGAATCGTAATTAAAAATTTGCATTTCTGCATCTAAAATTGTAGGTAAGATTTTTTAAAGTGATTTTATAAAATGTGTGTCATTTGAGTCATCAGATCGGTAACACGCTCTAAAATGCGCAGTTTTTATTATTTTAAAAATTATTTTATATATAAGTATAGTCCTTTATTACAAGTGAAAAAACCACGTGTTTGATTTTGGTTTAGTGCGATCGACTCGGAAATAAAAAAAAAAACTTTGTCAGTTTGTCAGATCGGTAACAGTCAGAGCGGTAACATTGAAAAACAGCGAATATGTTACAGAACTAACTCACACGTTTCAGAATTATAAAAAGCAAAAATCATAGGTTTTAGCCATATATATTGAATATTTTTGTTCTTAAAAAATGAAAAGCAATGAGTTTTAGTACAATTGCTTCATTTGTGGTTTGTATGACCTAACAATAGAAGTTAGTAAAATAAGAAAAATTGACACTGCAGAAATTAAGTTAATTAATTATTATTATTTTATTTATTTATTTATTTATTTTTTGGTGCTTCAATTTCTCATAACTTCGCTAAATAACTAGATAATAACTAGCATGCTAAATTTGAATTTCTGATCAAGAAATTAAATTTCCTGCAACTAATTAAAGAAAAGCAAGCAGCAGAGTTGTGTGTTGAAAAAGTTGAAGTTGTGTGTTGTTTTAAAACAAAACAAATGTTTTATTAGCTTGGATTTGGAAATCTCATAATTTATTTTATCTAAAAACCTTATCGCTCATTTTTATTACCAAGAAATGCTTTTTTATAATGAAATTTGATTTTTTAGCCTAATATATATATTTTAATATAACTATCTTAATTCTATGTTAAAAATGCAAGAAAATGATACCATATTTAGAGATGTTAACGAAGACTGAAAGCATAAACTCAAATATGTAGCTCATATTAACATCAGATCTGTAACATTCATCAAATCTGTAATGTCTTAAAAGTGAGTAATCTAAGGAGGGGGTAAATAACTTCCTTGACCTCCCCCTTTTATTTTCTTGCATTTAGACCCAATTTAGACTTAAAATCCAATATTAGTTTTTTTCTGCAAAAAAATTTTTTTTCAGAAAACTCCAAATTCAAGTTGGCACTTTTCTAAATATTGGCTCATAAGCTCAAAAATTTGATAAAATATGAAAAACTTAACTTTTACTTTTTTTTTAATTTTTGAATTAGATGTTTTAGTAATGTATAGTTTAGAACGTCTTCTAATAGACCCTCAAAATACTGTGTTTAGTTTGGTTTACATCAGTTAATATCTTCCGGTCGCGCCTTGTGCCCAAAATTACCCAAACTAATGAAAAAGATACATTTTTACTCGTTCTTGGAATTTGATGATTAATTATTTTTTTAATATAATATCTGGAGAATTTTTACAAATAAACTGTCAATGAGATAGAAAAGCACACTATCAGATCCAGTTAATGTTTTCCAGTTGTACAAAGCCTTAAAAACAATCGTGTGCAGACGTAGGGTATCAATCTAGGCAACGTCGTTCGCCTTACTGGGACGACTCTCTTCCATTCCCACCGGCGCCTTCTTAGAACCACACCAGTTGTACGCTTGTATTGTTTTTTTCAGTCTGCGTCTCTCAGTAGTGGTTGCAGTGCACTATTTTTTAGTTCAATCTATCTGTTTTCATTCTGCAAATCTTGTAGTTTTGTGTTATGATGTAGTTTTCTGCTGTGTGTGGACTCGGTGATATAACAAAAAGAAAAAGTAACGTCATGGCTGGGCCAAAGGAAATAATAACAGGACAAGTATTTGACTGTCCCATTTTTGGTACTGCAAAAGAACTGCCATCAGGACCTGATTTACACACGATCTTGCACCTCCGTGGACCTAGGAACCACAATTATAGAAGAATGGAAATCGAGTAAAATGCATTCTTTCTTCCCTTTTTTGGAACTTATTATTTGTAAAATGTGAAGAAGCTCTATACTAAAAAAAGTGTGGTACACCATTAAATTAAAATAAATGATCATGAAGCAAAGAATGATTTCTTTATTGTTATGCTCTTACTTAGTCATTTATTCGTATTTATGAGTTAATTTCTCTATTTAAAAATCTTAATCATTGGAATAAAGCTATTTGCTAAATCTGTCAAAGAATAGCAGCTACAAGCCTTAAAACAACGTCCAAAATTCATAATTATCAATAAGTTATTTGGTATTTGCGCATTTTGGACTATGTTTTAATGTTATTTTCGCAACAAGGCAAACATGTACAGCAACTAGTTACTTTGTTACAACAGAAAACTACATTTTTACTCCAAAAATGCAAAGAATTCAGCAGTTCGTATGTAGCTCTATAGGGGAAGACCGCCTATATTGGACCCCCTAAGAACAGGAGGCCCGTGTCGCTCAATGTGAAGCAAAACAGAAATACAAAATAGGGCATCGTGAGCTAAATTTAATCAGGAACCGCCCTAGGAGCTTAAATTTTCTGAAAATATGAAAATTATTTTTTAAAAAAATATCTTATAAAAAGTTGCAAAAGTCCAATTTAGGAATATATGCGCCTAAATTGAACCATGCGCTTCCTAAATTGGACCGTACGAAGAAATCATAGAACAATTTATATTTGAACTATACAGCTTTTTTCCAGTGTTTGCAACAGATTTTTTTTTTGCTTCAGCCTCAATTAGGCAGTGTTGATAAACTCGCCAATGGCATTTCATACACTTAATAATGTTTTGCGCTTCATCTCTATGACAAATATTGCAATAACAATTGTTTTGTGCAGTTTCTTGCTTCTTCTTGTGTGACTTTTTCTGCTCTATGCCTCTTTTATACGGTGTTAGAATGATTGCTGAGATAGCCTTCCTTTTCGTTCCTTCTATTTTTTAGGCAAAGGTGATATGTGAGCCGGCTTAAAAAAGTCATAATTAGAGTTGACAATCATGTTTTGATGAGAACTATCCGCCGATTCTGCAGAACTTGTACTAATTTAAGTCGTTGCTAGTTCTTGTACATGGTGTACAACTTACACCGAATATGTAACTTGTTCAGTGTTCACTTTGAGTAGTTTTATCTGGACTACTTGCCCCTAATTTTGTAGCAACTAAATCAATGTCATTAAGCACTTGTCAATTAACATGCTAAACTCCTGTTCTTTAGAATCAACTCACAGCGTTTGCCATGGCCTTGATTGCGGTTTGCCCATAAGAGTTACCAAACAGTTCTCCTGTGCGATATTAGATAATGGATCTCATTAGATGTTCTGGCATCCATGTATCACATGCTCGATTAAAATATGTAGACAGAGACTGAGTAAAGACCATATCTACGTGTATGATGTGCTAAAAGAGAAATTATTATTATATCGTTTTCGTTAGCCAAGTTTATTGCATAAATGTTCTTTATGTAAGTGCTGTGCCTATCAATTGATAGAAATATTCTTTTTACATTGCTTGGATTAACAATTTTGATGAACTGTTGTATCGATTGTGTGAACTATCGTTTGTGATCCAACCTTTTTTTTTGAACAAGCATATT
>JAXGGA010009435.1:0-51378 GCA_038373865.1 Uloborus plumipes
GCAAAATGTTTAAAAATTTTTTTTCTTTTTTAAACTCAATTTCTTTTCCGTAACTATCGGGAAATATTTATTCGCTATTTATGCAAAAAATTCGAATAAGCCTATTAAATTTAGCATGGAAACGTGTTTTTCTCTATTGTTTTAAATATTAAAGGTTTTATTTTGGCCTTATAGGTGGGTTAAAAGGGCATAACTGTTTGAGCAAATACTTTAATTTTGAATGTATCGGTTATCCCTGCTCAGAATCAAACCACGCCGAATCAAGACTAGTGGTTTTTAATAAATAAATAAACTTTAGATTACATTTGCCACTGTAAAAAAAGAAAAAAAAAAACTACTTCTAATAGAAATTTTCTAGAAAAGTGAGATTTCATAAACTTTTCTTATATCGATACGGCTCTTTCTTAACCTCTTGCCCGATTATCCCGAGTTATCTCGGGCTCTTATGAGTTGCAGGTAATTATTATCCCGTGAAAACTCGGGTGAAACTAAATGATTTTACACCTATAAAAAATTAAAAATTCAACTTAAAACCTACATATTTTGTTGGATTCATTTCCTTGTATTTAAAAATCAAATGTGTTTTTTTTTTTTTTTGCAATTTTTTTCAAGAAAAAAAAATTGTAAAGGAAGTGGTTTAGTAGATTACTTCCAAAGAAGCTGCGTCGCTGCAATGTTACTTAAGAAAAAGTTGTATCGTTACTGCACTGCGGAAAAAAAACTAAATTACAACTGGAAACCTTTTTAAACTGGAATTCCATTACCTTTTCTAGTGACGATATGGCAATTTTTTAAGTAAAATTGACAGCGTTACTACAGAGGAATCTCGACACAAACTCACAATAAATATTGCATTCGTGTGAGCAAAGAACACTAATTTTATAAAAGCATTTTAAGCTGTGCTTTTTTGTAAAACTCTGGGAAAGATCAAATGGGTCATTTTAAAAATTTGCTTACATTTGCTGTCCGGAGGTTTAAAAGACGATTTTGAAGCATAACTTATATTTTAAATTCAATGCGAACAATTATTTTCTCCAAGAAATACCCCAAAAAAAAAATTCTATCACTCCAAAAATTATTGAAATGTATTTGTTTATTTTTATATAAGTCTTTAAAAATGAGAATCAAGGTAAAAACGCTTGTCCATTCCCAATTTTCGCAAGTTCAACTATTTTTTTCATATATACTTAATTGTATGAAAAAGTAAAAACAACAAATTATTTTTATATATTGACTATTGGTATATGCTATTCATAATAAATATTGACAATAGTAATTTTTTTTCATTAAGAAATGTATGAATATATTTTGTCCGGTAGTTCTAGTCAAGTCCGTTACCCTAAGATTATTTGAGATAAAAAAGGTATTTATTGCAGTCAAAAGATGGTAACACGTATTCAGTTAACTTAACAAACTAGTGAGGTAACTACACTGGTCGACAGTGGTTCACTAACAACAAATAATATATTATTTTTATTACGTATTCATGTAGTTATTTAAATACCTGCAAGTAAAAAAGTCCCACCACGTCTCAATTTTCCGTAATAAAAAAAAATAATTTTTTACTATTTTTTATGATTTTTGCACCAAATGCCTATTTTTGGAGGGAAAAGGAGCAACATATTAACTACTAAATTTTTTTGGAAGTGAAGGGAGACTCAAAGTCCGAAATCATGACCACCGATAACAAAAAGGAGGGACGAGGGGAGTGTATCCCCTCAAAATATGCAAAAAATCATGAAAAAGTATCTTTTTATTCTGGTTTCTTTACTATGACATTTTAAAAAATTTTTCTGGTGTAAAATCAGAGTATAAGACCCCCTCCTATTATTCCTATGCCCAAAAAAATTTTCGCGCTGTAAAATAAAACTTAAAAAAAAAAAAAAAAAAAAAAAAAAAAAAAAAAAAAAAAAAAAAAAAAAAAAAGATCTTATGACTGACGCACGCTAAATACGAGCTAAAGTATTTACGGCTTTGTATCAGAGGAGGCGGGGGGGGGGGAGATTTCAGCAAAAAGTGGAGAGTGATGGAGAGGAAAGGTACCATATTTGGATTTTGGAGATAAGAGCCAGCCAGAATACGCCGTCTTTCTGAAGACCTGTGATGTGTCTCGTATTTAGTGTGCGACAGTCATAAAATCGGTTTTTTAATTTTTTTTTTTTTTTTTTTTTCAGCAAATTTTTCAGATTTCAGCAAAAAGTGGAGAGTGATGGAGAGGAAAGGTACCATATTTGGATTTTGGAGATAAGAGCCAGCCAGAATACGCCGTCTTTCTGAAGACCTGTGATGTGTCTCGTATTTAGTGTGCGACAGTCATAAAATCGGTTTTTTAATTTTTTTTTTTTAATTTAATTTTTTTTTTTTTACAGCGCGAAAATTTTTTCGGACGTAGGAATCATAGGAGGGGGTCCTATCCTCTGATTTGACATCAAAATTTTTTTAAAACGTCATTTTAGAAAAACAAGAATGAAAAGATCATTTTTGGGGATTTTTTTGCTCATTTTGAGGGGGTAAACCCCCCTAAGAACCCCTTCTTTGCTATTTGTGGTCATGAGTTTGAACTTTGAGTCTCTCTTGAAACTTCAAAAAAAGTTAGGAGTTAATATTATGATCCTTTCCTCTTGAAAAAAGGTGTGTTTGATATGTTTTTTCAGTTATGTTCAATACTTTTTAGAAATTCATAACAAAAAAACTGTACGTGCTACAGCTTTTTTACTATTATTTTTGAATTCTACACTGCAAAATTAGTCAAAAACATTTAATTTCATCTTTGTTAGGGAAAAAAGGTGAAAATTTGTAGACTAGTGCTATTTCGTACCATTTTGCTTTCCTGAGTCGAGAAGTATTACTGTGGCGTTTCGCATAAGATTTTTTCCAGGTGCGTATTTTTATTCTTTGTCAAGTCTGTTACCAAAGATTTCAGTATTAATTTTTACTTTTCCTGAACTTTTACTCCGAAATATAGTTCATTATACAACCCTAAGAAAATTCATATTGTTGTTCAATTTTTAAATTCCATAACCTAGCCATAATTTGACATTTTGGTTGAAATGTCAAGTCCGTTACTGGTCAAATCCGTTACCAAATGTAGAGTCCGTTACCATACAGTTTTTGATCAATATTTTAATGATCACAAACATCGTTTTAACCCTCGTGGGTCCCTCCCATTTCAGTTACACTCAAGACCCTTGGGGTCATAAACGACCCCAATGCTTCCTTTAATTAATTCATTATAATTATTGAATGTTACATGCATTATTTAAGTTCACACACTTTTTAATGCTAAAAAAACAAAAAATAAAAAGATACAATTAAAGTAAAATTTAGTTTATGAATTAAAATTATAATTTTAGAGCAAAACTTACAATAACTGTAGATTTATTTACATCTGTTACAGACCTGAAAAAACATGATTTTTGCAAGTGAATTTCAAACACTTATGACATTTTTCAATGCATTTTCTGTCCAGTTCTCTTGGACAAAAGTTGCAACGTCCTCTTTTTTTGGCCTTCTGGGGAAGTGACCCCAAGGGTCTTGTGTGCAAAAAATGTAATTCGGGAAAAATAAAACACAATAATAGCATTATTTTGAATAGAAAACTAGAAGAATAAAAGCCACAAAATGCCATTAAAAACAAATGGTTGATTAACAAAATATATTAAACAGAAATTGTATTGGGGTCACATATGACCCCAAGGAACCCACGAGGGTTAAGCTTCAGGGACACAAATAATTTCAAATGAAGTTGGTTCTAGGCACTATGATATAGTTTAAAAGTGAGATTTCATATCGATTTTATATGTTAACGGACGACAATTTTCCTTGCAACTTCAAGTTATTCAACAACATTTAAATACTTAATTATGCATCGAAGTGTACAACCAATTACTTTTTCATGCACCTAAAATGTGTGACAAAACATCTGTTAGTGATTCTAAAAGAAAATAGCAAGTTAAAAAAAATTACTTAAAAATTCTGAAATGTAAGCATATGGTGAAAATTACCCATATAAATCTTTTTGTTACTCAAAACATAATAATATTAGAATATCTGTGTTGTGAAACTCAATGCACTATATCTTTCGCAAAAAAAAAAAAAAACCCTACTAACAAGCGAATGTTTTGAGAGTAAATTTTAAAAGTATTACTAAGTTCATAATTTCATAGCACGGGAAAAAAACTGCTTCACAACGTTTTCAAAATAAAAAGAAATTGTGTAACCTGAAAATTGCGAAAAGAAGTATCTTTGCAGCCAAACAATTCAAAACAAATATTGTTTTAATAGAAACGAACAAGCACTTTTTAGGCTTGCGTACTTTAGTTTCCCAACAAAAATATATTCTTCTTGTACTGTGACTAAAAGATTTTCTTGAAGTATTTCAAGGTGCAAACCTTTTTTCATCTAAAACAAAGGAAATTCTTGAAACAACTTTTAAAATGGAATCGAAGAACAAAACTGGCAAATATTTATGCACGAAAGCTAAAGCAATTTGTAAAAGAGGCAGAACTTTGTTATAATTTTCTTTTTCCCACAGTATTCTCGCACTTTTCAAGTGGATAGAATTTAGGACAGGTTCTGGTTTTTGATAATTGGTGGAAATCCAGTATAAGCACGGCAGGCAGACTGGCAGACTTTTATGTGGTTAAGTTCCTCTTCTTCTCTGGGGTTTTGAGATGATTACAAGAACACGCAAACGTTGAAATTGCTGAAAAAGTTGGAATCAAGTTTAAATTGAAATTCTTGGTCACTCGTAGAATGATTTGAATAAACAAATTTCCAGATACCGAAAATTGTATTTACCATCCGTGGTTGGTTGCCTTGAAGATAGTTATTTTGTAGCAACGTCTACACGGGGGGAAAAAAACCTGCAGTACAACTTGAATACTTCTAGAAAAAAAGACTTCTATTCAGTTTTATAGCAACGGTACAACTTCTAAAGAAACGCTGTCAATTTATTTTAACAATAGCTATATCGTTACTAGAAAACTTGGTAACTTATGTATGAACTCCACTGTGCAGCTACTGAATTGGCGGTTTCAAATGATTTGGCGATTTATTTGGGGGTTTTATTTTTGTGGTTGTTGTTCGCACGTGCACGCAAACCGCCGAATATACCGCTAAATATGTTTTGACCTGCAAATAAACAGTTGCGGTGGAGTTAATACGTAAGTACCGAAATTTAAAAAAAAAATCCTAGTTTCCTAGAAGTTTTCTAGTAATGCTACAATTTCTTTTCCACAGCATAAGAACGTGTTAGTTTCAAAAAGGCGTATTGACTACTAACCATTTTCTAAATTAGTACATTTCTTGAAATCGGCTATTATTCTTTTGTGTGTCACTACTAGTGGCATTACCATGAGAATTTTCACAAAACTGCACTAGGGATTTAATGTTGCCAAGAGCTACTCCATGCCACTTGAGGTATCTTTTATCTGCTGTGTAATCATACGACATAGGCGCTGTTGATTAAATGGACCTTATAAAATACAGTCGAGCCCGCTTAATGGAATAGCCATTTTGCCAAGATAAAATATTCTAAAAAGCGGGATATTCCATTATCTGGGATGAAAATAATGCATTACCACGATTTGGTGCATTGAAAATATATTACATTAAGCGGGATATTCTTTTAACCGATATTCTAATAAGCGGGCTCGACTGTACTAGAAAAACTAAAGGAGAAATTCTATCAATCATCTTAACAGTAATCGAACTTTTAACGTATTAGAATTAAAAATAAATAAATGAATGAATAACGCATTTATTTCATTTTTAAATGTCGAATTAAATTCTAATCCCCCCCCGGAGTGGTGCAGAACAACTAAGTTCTGTGCTTCGGTAAAAAGTTTCGTTGCTCCATTGCTCTTGCTCCGATCCTTATTTTTGTTAATGACAGTAGTTATTCATAAATTTTTGTCGAAATTATCTTTCCGTATCAATATCCATTACATAACAGAATGCTGACATTCAGTCTTTCTTTCCAACTGTTAAAAGTATATTTACTCCTCTCAAGAACCATTGGATAACGTTTCAACCATAATCCACACAATGTGTATTTTGCCAATCCAAAAAACATCAATAAAGCTTTACCCGCGTCGTTAATTCTTTTCACTTTCAAAACTCATCCCCCACCCCATTCGTAAGGATTCATCCTCACGCACAATTGACGTCATACTCGCATCCTGGCTGTCTTCTTCGGGGGAGGAAAGATAAGTTTTTTCCATCCTCCGACTCCCCCGCACTCCTGCCTAAGATGGTCTATTTTCGGAGTAGGCAGCTACTAGGAAGGTTGGGCAGTGAAAACAAGAATGAGGAAAGATGATTCTTGGATAACGCTGGACTGGGTTATATTACATAGCGATCTTTCGAAACTGGAAAGGTGTGGTTATTATAAGGGAATATTTCATGGAAGTAGTGGTTTTTTTTACACTGTAAAAAATGAACTGTTGTTTTAACAATATAATTCTGGCAGCAGAGGTACCAATTTAAAACTGTAAAATGGACCGTAATAAACTGTGAAACAAGCAATATTACAGTTTATAACTGTCGGGTAAGAAATTTTAGTTTATTGCCGTAAAATTTAGCAGTATTATACTGTAAAAACAACAGTATAATACCGGCAGCAGAGGTTCCAGTTTAAAACTAAAATTCACGGTCATAAACTGTAAAATTAGCAATCTTACAGTTTATTACTGTAAAATTAGCAATTTTACAGTTCAGTACTGTTAAGTCAGCAATTTTACAGTTTATTACTGAAAAATTAGCATATTTTACAGTTTATTAGTATAAAACTAGTTGTATTATACTGTAAAAACAACGTTCATGTTTTACAGTGTAGAAAAGCATCTTAATAATAAAGAGTTAATATTTTTTGAAAGACATAACGAAGAGGATAAGGGTGTTGAGAAACTATGCAATAGATGATGCGAAAGTAGAATCTTCTTCTAGAGTTTACTTATTGTAGATTCGTTTAAGGAAAAAAGCAAGATGGGGATAGTTTTCTGGCTTTAAATTACACTAAATGAAACTTAAATTAAGGAATTAATAAAGCATTCCACCACGCTAATTAAGTATTATGGTCGTTCTGAAAGCATTTACTGAAATCGGAGAATTTAACTATGTATCATAAATATAAATGGCCGTTTAAAAATTAATTTGAAGCATTTATAAATAGAATTTGTCTTGTCCCTATAAAATGGAGTTATTTTACTCAACTTTCGGGAAGAAAATGACATTACATATTTTAAATCAATAACGACCCTCCCCTTCATTAAATGCTCAAACATGCAACTTATATTATACGACGTAACTCCACCTTAAATCTGTTTAAATACTAATAAAAATATTGACGAGGCACAAAAGCTTATACTTTCATTCGAGATGATTTCATGATAAGTTCTTTTATCCATAGTTAATTGATTTCTTGCAGGTAAAAAAACGTTGCTTTAGGCAAATTACAGTTATTTGTTGAAAACGTAGTAGTTAAAATACATCTACACCAATCGTTTATATCTCAATAAGAGTAACCTCCATTGCTGTTAGGAGATTTCATTTACAATCCTTTCAGCCGCAGCTTATATGCAAATATTTTCATTTTCCATCGACCTTCTTCATTGAATCGGGAGAAATCCCTCCGCGACACTCTCCATCAAAACATTGTGAGAATAAACACGACCTTCGCGAAACACTTCGCCCTCTTTCTCTGAGGTTCCGCTCTAAGACCTCTCCGCAAGATCGGGGTTATTTGCATTTTTCCTCAGCTTAAACCATCACCGCGCGACGACGCAACGCTGTAAGTGTGAAAACGAAAAAATCCAACCGCGGGATCAAGTCTGTCCAAAAACAACGCAGCGGCGGCCGAATTTAGTCTAAAACAAACACGTAAAAGGAAGCTTGTTTTTCCGCGGAAGCCCCACCAGAGCGCCCTGGGGCGCCCGCCAACCGCACATAAACACGGAAGGAAGTCGGGAAGTCTTCCTCCCCCCGTTTCCCGCCCTTTGGAAGGGGGCTTATAGACCCCCTGCAAGTTCTCTCTCGATCGTAACGGGAAAAGGATTCCCGCAAACAGGATTTTCTGGTGGCTTTAGGGTGGGGTTGAGATATTATTCCTCCACGATTTCTCTTTCTCTTTTTTTTTTTCTCTCCGTGTTCCCTTCTTTCTGATAGGGATGCTGCTGCTGCAGGAGTGGCTGAGTAAATCTTCGTATGATCAAGATCTGTCAGAGGGAAGCTGCGGTTGATCTTGTCACGTAGATATCTGGACAGGGGTCACTAGAGCGAATACCGAGAGATCATAACTAGCATTTTAAGCATGGATTAGGGGTGCATTAGGAGCAGTCATGCAAAAACCTTTCTCAGTAATGATGATGTTGGTGTAAAGGCTGTGTGGATGTCGTAACATAAAAGAAGCAAAGCTGGTTTGGAGCATTTAAAAAACATAATGTATATCAGGGCAAGAACTGAGGCAGCAATTTTATTGATTGCTTAACTGTAGGGGGCAAATACATGGAGCTGTAGTGGATCAAGGTCCTGGACGACTTGATCCAATTTAGCTCTTAATGCTGCATAGAATAAAAGCCTAAATTACTTTGTGTTAAATGAAGGCTTCAGAGCTAAAGTGAAACAAGTCGGTTATGGACAGATACATTTTTAATGCCTCTAAAAGCATAATTTACGAAATGATAATATGTACTAATAATATTAAGAAGGTATGAAAGTGTTTCTACTCGTCCGTGAGGCGTGTAAGGCCAAAACTGTTTGGTCAATTTTCCTGAAACGTGGTACAATATTTGTTTGCAGCATGAGGATGTGCACCTCGAAGCATTTTTCGAAAATTAGATTTTGTTCTTTTTCTATTCTTATTTTCGCTCATTTTTCACATAAATGCGATAAAATGGGAAGAAATATTCTTTTTACATTTCCTAGTTTATGTCATTCGCAATGTAAGAATTTTCTGTATAAAATGAAATTTGTTAGACGTTTTTATGAACACTTGGAGAGCTGTACGAACTGTTTTTAGAATCCCGGAATCCGAGGCCCCTAAGAGTGGATATCAAGAGATCATAACTAACATTGTAAGCATCAGCAGAGGTGTATTAGAAGCAGTCATGAAAAAACCTTTTACAACAATGATGATGTTGGTGTAAAGGCAGTGTAGATGTTGTAGCTTAAAAGAGACAAAGCTGATTTGAAGCATTGAAAAAGCATAGTATATATCACTCGCGTATGGAGCAACGATTTTATGGATTGCTTAACAGTAGGAGGTAGATATATAGTAGCAAGTAGGGAGAGGTTCGGAGTTAGAGTGGATCAAATTCATGAACGACTTAATCCAATTTAGATCTGAACTCCCCAAAGAATGAAAACCCAAGTGCTTTCTGTAAAATGAGGGGTTCAGAGCTGAAGCGAATCAAGTTATTCCTTTTACTTAATCCACTTCAGCTCTAAACGTCTCATATAAGCACAGAGTCACTTTTAACGCCTCTAAAGCGTATTTCAAAAAGTCTTACACCTCAAAAAAGTTTGATAAAAAAATTTTTTGTGAGATTTCACTGTTATGGACGAAACAAATATAAATGTTAAAATATTATATTCAAACGTTTTATTATTATTATTATTGTTAAATACAACATTTTAAACATAAATCAAAATAGTACTCATGTCTCTTGCCCTATTTTTTTTTCCAATTCAGCATGAAGTCGTACAACTAATATTTTACGAATAAAAAATGTAAAATAAAAAAAATATTTAAAAAATTAAGAAGCGGAGCATGAAAAGTGTTTTGTCTTTCCTGTAAATTTTTTAAAAAGCTTCAGTTTATACTAAACATATCTTGTATGCTGACACATGGTCAATAGTTGCACCACATGAAATGCAAAGTAAAAGAATCGACGTAAAAATTATCTCACCTTCTACAACAGTTTATTTGCTGTTAAAACACGCAAAACTTGGCGGATGTATATCTACCACGCATTCCACAACTCCATGCAAATATCCCAAACCGTGAACATGACTATTAAAATGCTCTCCTCTTCCCCGCATTCCTGATACATTATGTCCGGAATTTCACCCACCCCCTCCTCGCAACAAGTTCCGAGCGCCGTAAACAGAACTGTCGACAGGATCGTAAATTTTACGCCCGCAATCGTATAGCAGGACAGAGACCGCCCGATCTACCTGAAGATCACTCGTAAATAAAAAGGCAATAAAAAAAATCCGACTGGATCTGGCCGGATGTTTAAATTAATTACCGGACAATGAGTTTGGTCAGGATCGTTTAGTACCACGGCCGGATAAGTTTCGTGCTGGGCTTGGTTAATGGGTTTATTTGCGTTTTATAGCTCTCGAATAACCTGCATTGCTTGGCTTGTTCGGAAACATTTTATTTACTTTTTTTTTTGCTGGGAAGAATTTACTTTATCTTTGACAGTTTGAAACTTAATAAGAAATTTCTTAGACATTGTTTTAGAAATTGTTCTCACTTGCTGTCTTCCGCGTATTTACGCATGCGTTAGGCCATCTCTGATCTTACCAAAATAGGGGTGATGGGTAAGATAAAAATAAGGGGAAGAATAATAAGAAGCATTTTGAGTCGTATCAAACAACGTAGAACGATGCTATTTTCAAATACATAGTTCAGTTGAATATGTCAAAAGGATAGCAAACGCAAGTTTTAAATTGAAAAGTTCGGAAAGTTTTCACCCATAACCCATTTACCCTTTTTAAAGTGGAATGGTTCGCGAGTGCTAGGCGCAGCTTTTACAGACTGACAGTATCCTCTTGTTAAAAGATACGCTTGTGATTACGATTCGTACTGTAAACAATTTTCAAAAAGTTTAATAAAATTAAAGCATATGTTTCTTGAACATCAAGATCGAGGACCGAAGAGGATTTACGAATAATTCTAGTGGACGAAAACTCAAAGCATATAACATTTATGCTCTTTGAAACGGCTCTTAGGAGCATGTTTAGTTGGACCAATGTACAAAAGACCACCCGTTTCTAAGAAATACTACAAATACTTCAACTTCTTAAAAAATAAATGAGGCGCGTCAAATTCGTACTTTTTTAGCAGAAAATGCAGTATTAAGACCTAAATTTTTTAAATATTTCACACTCTGATGACTAAGTTTTGATGAAAAGGTAAAACAATTGTATAAGCAGACTTAGAAACATAAACGTTATCAAAGTGTGATAGCAGTGTTGGGCATTAATCAACTAAAGTCTCAATAGACTAAAGTAATCATTGCACTTTTTAATTTAGATTAATTTAATGTGATTGAATTCAATTCGCAGACGATGATTAAAGTTAGTTCAAACTAACTTAGTCAGTCTGTGAAAATGATTAATTTAGTGCAGTTTAATTTAGTTCAGATTAAATTAATCAAATTGATTTAGTCGAAACTAAAGTAATCAGATTGATTTAGTCGTGACTAATATAATCAGATTGAATTTCAATGGACTAAAATTAGACTAAAATTAAAATTCAGATTTATGTAAATCTAGATTGATTTTAAACTGATACTGAGATATAGTACATGTACTTTTGCATACATATACACGCGTACACGAGAAATTACATGTATTTACGTGGAAACACGAGTGAATACGAGTATATAAGAGCTTTTTATATGCAAACACGAGTATACACGTACTACCCCGAATATACTCGTGTATAGGGTTACATTTGTATTTATGCGACTATATACACATATTTACGGGAATACACGAGTTAATACGAGTATACAAGAGCATATATATGCAAACACAAGTATATACGTACTAACCCGAGTATACTCGTGTATATGGTTATATTTGTATTTATGTCATTATATACACACATTTACGGGTATACACGAGTTAATACGCGTATATAAGAGCATATATATGCAAACACGAGTATATGCGTATTATCCCGAGTATATTCGTGTTTTGGGTTATAATCGTATTTATGCGCTCATATACACATATTTACGTGTATACACAAGTTAATACGAGTATATAAGAGCATATATATGCACACACGAGTATATACGTACTATCCCGAGTATACTCGTGAAAAGGTTTTATATTCGTATTTATGAGCTTAAATACATATATTTACGTCTACGCACATGTTAATACGAGTATATAAGAGCGTATATATGCAAACACGAGTATATGCGTACTATCCCGAGTATACTCGTGTATAGGGTTATATTCGTATTTATGCGCTCATATACACATATTTAAGTGTATACACGAGTTAATACGAGTATATAAGAGCAAATACATGCAAACACGAGTATATACGTACTATCCCGAGTATACTCGTGTATAGGGTAATATTCGTATATTTATGTGATCATATACATATATTTACGTGTATACACGAGTTAATACGAGTATATAAGAGCATATGTATGCAAACTCGAGTATATACGTTCTATCCCGTGTATACTCGGGTATAGGGTTATATTTGTATTTATGCGCTTATATACATACATTTTTATGCATATACGAGTAAATTCGGGTATTTACGAGTAAACATGAAAATATACGTGTGAACCCGAGTATACTCGTGTGTAGGGGCATGTTTGTATTTCTGCTCTTGTATACAAACAGAAATGAGCACATACGAGTAAATATACTAGTATATACTAGTAAACAGGAGCATACACTAGTATATACTAGTAGCATACACTAGTATATACTAGTAAACAGGAGTATATACGAGTTAACACGAGTATACTCGGGATAGTACGTATATACTCGTGTTTGCATAAATATGCTCTCATATACTCGTATTAACTCGTGTGTACCCGTAAATGTATGTATATAAGCGCATAAATACAAATATAATCCCTATATACAAGAGTAAACTCGGGATAGTACGTATATACTCGTGTTTGCACAAATATGCTCTTATATACTCGTATTAACTCGTGTGTACCCGTAAATGGATGTATATAAGCGCATAAATACAAATATAATCCCTATACACGAGTATACTCGGGATAGTACGTATATACTCGTGTTTGCATAAATATGCTCTCATATACTCGTAGTAACTCGCGTGTACCCGTAAATGTTCGTATATAAGCGCATAAATACAAATATAACCCTATACACGAGTATACTCGGGATAGTACGTATATACTCGTGTTTGCATATTTTTGCTCTCATATACTCGTATTAACTCGTGTGTACCTGTAAATGATGTATATAAGCGAATAAATACAAATATAACCCTATACACGAGTATACTCGGGATAGTACGTATATACTCGTGTTTGCATATATATGCTCTCATATACTCGTATTAACTCGTGTGTACCTGTAAATGATGTATACAAGCGAATAAATACAAATATAACCCTATACACGAGTATACTCGGGATAGTACGTATATACTCGTGTTTGCATATATATGCTCTCATATACTCGTATTAACTCGTGTGTACCTGTAAATGATGTATATAAGCGAATAAATACAAATATAACCCTATACACGAGTATACTCGGGATAGTACGTATATACTCGTGTTTGCATAAATATGCTCTCATATACTCGTATTAACTCGTGTGTACCCGTAAATGTGTGTATATAAGCGCATAAATACAAATATAACCCTATACACGAGTATACTCGGGATAGTACGTATATACTCGTGTTTGCATAAATATGCTCTCATATACTCGTAGTAACTCGTGTATACCCGTAAATGTTCGTATATAAGCGCATAAATACAAATATAATCCTATACACGAGTATACTCGGAATAGTACGTATATACTCGTGTTTGCATATATATGCTCTTATATACTCGTATTAACTCGTGTGTACCCGTAAATGCATGTATATAAGCTCAGAAATACAAATATGTCCCTACACACGAGTATACTCGGGTTCGCACGTATATACCCGAATTAACTCGTAAAAACCCGAATTCACACGTATCTGTGTGTAAATGTGTATGTACAAGCGCAGAAATACAAATTATCCCTAACACACGAGTACACTCGTGTTAACTCGTATATACTCGAGTTTACACGCATATACTCGTGCATACCCATACTTACTCTTATATGACGTAAATGTTTGTATATAAGCGCAGAAATACAACTATTATCCACCACACGAGTATACTCGTGTTAACTCGTTTCTACCCCTGTTTACAAGAACATACTTTAAATACCCATATCGAATTTAATCGTAAATAAATTACTCAGACTGAAATCAATTTTATTAGTTTTAATCAAATTGAATTTAGTGCAATTACTTTTAGTCTGACTAAAATTAATCTGACTAATTTAGTCTTGATTAAATCAATCTGAACTAAATTAGTTTTTTTCACCAACTAACGAAGTTAGTTTGAACTAACGTTAATCGTCGGCAAATTAAATCGTTCAAATTTTAAGTAATCTGAACTAAATGCGAGTCAGATGACTTTAGTCAACTAATCAATCGATTAAAAATTTAGTTGATTTTTTTAGTTCTTGCCCAACACTGTGTGATAGGCTTAATTAGCCTATCATAAATAGAATCACAGGTACTGTCTGTTTGCGTTTTGTGCGCCTGGCAGCCACGGACGCTTCCATCTGAAAAAGGGGAGATAGGTTTAGGATGCGCACTTCCCGATGCCTTCAGCTTTTATTCGCTTACTACTTCCTCGTTGCTTTTCCCCCCTATTTCGAGAGAGTCTGAAGAGACTTGGCGCATGCGCAGATACGACGGAGGTTTCGCGAAAAAATGTTAGACATTAATTGCATGTTTTTTTCAGTCGGACAAATGTGCAAAAGGCCTAATTTTCAAAAAATACTACAAATACCCCAGTTTCTTTAGAAATAAGTTTTGGAGAAGAAGGCAAAACCAATAGTATAAACAGACTTAGAAACAAAAACATTACCAATGGGAGGAGTCTTAATTAACCTGTCATAAAAAGAATAATTGGCAATGTTCAATTTATGAACTTTACTGTATTTAATGAAATTAAATTCAATTTGCTGTTTCAATATGCATTCTACATTATAAGTTTAGATTATTCAATAAAAGCGCAACTTCTGTTGGCCAGTCTTGCTACTGCCATTTTTTAAATCTTACTCATACTAGGACCTTAAAAAACTTTTGTTTTAGATAATAATACAAAAACTTTGGATAGCATGATTTCTATTGCATATTTAAAAAAAAATCCACTGAATCTTTTATCCACGTATGAAACTAACTTTTGTCTAAAATTTATTTAATGAAATTTCGAAAGAAACATAAAATTAGTTGAAAAACAGCACAAAAGCAAGTTGCGAAAATACAAAACCCAGATCTCAAGCCAAAGAAAAAAAAAGGGACTTGGCATCTTTAAAACTTCGAGTATTCCAACATCTTTTCCAGTTCGAACATTGTTTACCACTAAAAAAGAACTAATTTAAAGTGTCGGAAATCCAGAATAGCTTTTCTTTTGAAACGAAAGAATGAAAACACACTAAAAAGAACGTTCTTGGATAGATTTTGTTCTAAGATTACTGTGGAAGAATTCAATTTATTCGACCAAAGTGCGGGGAGGCGACGGAAAATAAAACTAATATAAATTTAATTTCGACCATTCTTTTTAATGTGCTTTTTACGCAAAATAATGAACATTTCTGAGGCTGAAAAAGTACTTAAGATGGGAGAAGAAAAAAAAAACTGACTGCCTGAAACTGAAATAGAAATGTTGAAAAGAATTGCCTCAGTTGATAGCAAGTGCATTGGAGGAAAAAACCCGAAGAGAAACGCATCCAATAAAATAATTTAACAAATTACGTAAATAAGGTTACTTTAAATGAAATTATAGAATGTAATAAATTTAATTTGTTAGCGGTGTGTAACGACATTGAATTATACTCCTGGTACAGTGTATGGGAATTTTAAACACAATTTAAGCTCATCTTTCTTTATTTTGACTCATCTTTCTTTATTTTGACTGTTCACGTTTTTAAAGAAGGCATTTATTTTGTCAAAGCTTTTGGATAATTGTTGAAATGTCTTGTTTATATTGCTATTTAAATATAACTCAAAGAGAGTTTTGACTGTTTTTCCTTCATATGTTTCATATTAAATCCCCTTTTATTTCTTCATACTTTTCAACGGAACGACAAGTGTTTTAGTGTAAGATTTTTAACAATCGCTTACCGACGAAAATGGTCGAAATTTCTAAATAATGGGGGAGGGGGTATACTTATTGATTCAAAATGGGAACATAGTGCTCTTTCTTGCAACAATGCTGGCACAGAGTATATTTAGACAACTGATGCGTGGTGACGTTGTAACGATACAGTGAATACTGGCGCATCATTAAAATTTCAATGTGAAAGTTAATTGTCCAAACTTTAACTACATACCATTAATTTGGACTGCAGAAACCAATCAATAAACACAACATTATGATTTTAGCAATTGAATGGCTTGAAGGATGTAGGGGCTATGCTACATTTTGAAAAATAAACCCTGGAAAATGGTAAGCAATGGACACAGGTAAGCAAATAAAACTTGGTACATCAAATAGTAGATCTCATTAGACCAATTTCATACGCACACTAACGACGAAATCAGAAAACAAAAAAACTGCATCAATAAAACTTTTAACTTTAATTACTCGCAATTTCTGTTTTGTCACATAACCCCTTCATCTCCCAAGCCCTTCAATTATTGTATTACTTTTGAATGAATCAGTTAAAAGTAGCATATTGTGCAAAATTTTGATTATCTATCTTTTTTATTAGCCTACTTTCCCATTAAAAATAAAAGAAAGACGAAAAAAGTATGGAAAGTAGCTTAATGCATCTAAAAAAATATCGCCAAATCCAAAAAAAATCGCCAAGTTAAAAAATATCGCCAAGTCAAAAAAAAAATATCGCCAAGTGAAAAAAATTAAAAGGTAAAATGAATATCGAAAAATTAAAAATTTGAAAGTAGGGTATTGAGATGGGGAATTTGTGTGTCGGTCGGTCGGTCTGTCTGTCCCCCCCTAATGAACATTCCGATTTGGACAAACTTTTTTTTGTTGGAAAGATCTCGGCGAGTACAGCTCATTCCCATATTTGATTTTTCGATTTGAACAATTTTTGGTTCAACTTTGAACCGTTCAAACAACCGGTCCCGCGATGCTAACTTTGGAGTGAACAGTCCGATTTGAACAAACTTTTTTTTGTTCGAAAGATCTTTTCAAGGATACTTCATTCCCGTATCTACATTTTCGATTTGAACAATTTTTCGTTCAACATTGAACCGTTCAAGCAACCTTTCCCTACCTAATAACTTTTAAGTGAACCGTCCGAATTGAATAAACTTTTTTTTGTTCGAAGCATCTCGGCAAGGATACTTTATTACCGTATTTAAATTTTCAATTTGAACATTTTTGGTTCAACATTGAACCGTTCAAGCAACCTTTCCCCACCTAATAACTTTTGAGTGAACCGTTCGAATGGAATAATTTTTTTTTTGTTTGAAAGATCTTGGAGAGGCTTTCCCATACATTCCCATGTTTCGCTTTTTGATTTGAACCATTTTTCGCTCAATATTGAACCGTTCAGAAAAAAAAATTAACATTAGCGTCTACGGGGAATTAAGGTTGAATGTTGATCGTGAACTTAAAGTCGGATTTCCTTCAAACTAACTTTGTAAGAAAATGATTTTGATATATAACATTTGTAAAGTACTTTTCTGAGGACTCTGATTCCGACTCCGACTCCGCAAACATGGCGGAAATGCAGGCTTAGAAAAAAATGACTGACTGTGCAGACGATTTTTTGTTTATTTATTCATTTGTTTTATTTTATTTATTATTATTATTATTATTTTTTGCAGACGATTTTTTTGTAACAAAAATTTTTCATTTACGAGAGCATTTCATTCTTTATTTATATTTAACAACTGGCAACGGATTAAAAATAAAATTCGAGACATTTTATTAACGAACGAGGTTTTTTTTCTTTCGGTGATAAAATGTGTTTTGATGCTCTTTATTTTTTTTTATTTTTATTTTATTTTTGAAAACGATTGAGAATTTTTTCTACGGAAGAACTGTAACAGTTACATTCTTTAAAAGGTGCGACAAAACTTTATTTATTCGTTTATTTACTTTTTACGTGTCCATTTCATCTGATGAGAGGAGTATATTTTGCTTTTCGAAATCAGCTCTAAGTGCTAAAAAGGTATGTTTGACATAATTTTCAGTCTCAGATAATCAAGAGAATAATGATCAGATGCGAGAATGCCGATGTCGATGTACGGGAAAGTAGGCTCGTTTAGTTCTTTACAGAACTTCTTGTTATGATTATATTTGACTATCTATCTTTACATTTTTTTCCTTTTTTTTTTTTTTTTTTTTTTTTTTTAGTTCTGCCGGAAAGAGAACCACTCCATTGTTTTCCTGGTACAGAAATTAGTCTTGATGTTTTTCAGAAAACAATGATCTAAATGCTTTGTGAGTACTTTGACAAACTTTTGAGTTGCTAAACAGTGATGCAATGGAAAATTTGCTTCTTGCATGAAGCGACGAACGATTCAGCGGTGGATCCTTTTGCTCAGTCCTTCTTTGCAGTCATAATAACGCCGAAAGGGAAAAAAAATCCCAAGAGCAACTGCAACAAACTTCAAGAAAATTTACGAAGGATTGCTGAAATATTATGAACTTAATTTGTAATGTATCGAATCAAATTGGTTTTCTTTAAATATGCAATGGCAATGTATAAATGGTTCAAATTTGTTCAAGAATAAATGAATAAAAGAGATGTAAACAAAGTATAAAGAGTCACTGATAGATGTACAATCACGTAAAAGCAATATCAGTCAGTGTCAGATTTTCTTGCAGTTACAACGTACTATAAAAGATGGTTTCTATTCATAATACGAGTTTTTTTTTCAAACCTCCGCTCGAACAGTATGAAGGCCAGGCATGCGGTGCGCATAGCCGCTGCGCATAGTAGGTGACTGTGCATCTCCCCCTCTACACAATCTGTCACTGGCGAATACAACATGCTATTATCTTTTGAGCTGCTGTCACATAAACATGGCTGTCACTATTGATTCTCCCACCAAATGTGAATTGCAAAGTGTTTTACGAATTACTACAGATTCTTCTTCTGAAATTTTACAACGCTTGCAGAGAGCTACTCAAAAAAGAAACGAAGAAGCGTTTTGACTTCTGGAATTGTTCTGATCCATGGCAATTCCCGTCTTCATAGCGCTCGTGTAACCCAATGGCTTCTTCAGCAGTTTCAATGGGACATTTTTGAACACCCACCTAGTCCCAACCGAGCGTCAAGTAATTTTCATCTGTTCTCTCAACTGAAGCAGGGGTTTGGGGGGAACCTTGCTTGGTGTCTGGAAAGGCATCGTGCTTCCAAAGTGACGTGGAAATCAAAGACACCGTCACAACTCACTTCCAATCATTGGCGGCAACATTTTACGAGGAGGGTCTTATAAAACTTGTTTACAGATATAATAAATGCTTCAATCGTCACGGTGATTTTGTAGAGAAGAAGCCTACATTGTACATTACTTTTGATAATAAAATATTTTTTTTTTGTGTTTCCTTCCGTTATTTTTTATAGCCTATCGGAGGTTGAAAAAAAAAACAACCCTCGTACCATGCTTGAAAGGATATTGAAATGGAATTTTATTAAGTACTCTCGGCCCCGCTTAAACGAATACTGTAGGTTCTAAGAAATATTATTTGAAAAATCAGGACATTTGTTTAAGCGAGGATCCTTAACATTGCGTCTATGGCATGAGGAAATATTTATTTCTGAAATGTTTTATTCGTATAAGTAGGTTGTTCATTTATCCGTTACCCAATTAAGCGGTGCGACAGTATGCTTATTTACATTCTTATTTTGACTCTGCACTTGCTTATAAACAAGACATTAATAACAATGATAACACAAAATGTATTCAACAGAGTTTAAAGAAATGAATCCTTTCGCTTGTGTTGAACAACCTATACGAATACAACCTAAAGCCCTACCTTTACTCAATTCCATGCTTCAAAAAAAATATACCGGTCGACCAGAGAACCTCCTCCGTTTTTTCGTCGGTTAAAAATCTGGATCCATGTTCTCGCATGGTCCAAACGACTCCGCTGGTAGATATAAAGTCAACGAAAAGCTTTAATCTATTAAAAAAACTAGAAACACCTGCATTTAACGGAAAATGTGCTTTGCTTGTCTACAGTATTACCGTTCTACTTAACAATATGTGTGTATGTATATGAGCATGAAAATAATAGAAATGGACTTATAAAACATTTTTCGCGAAGATTTTAGCATTCAACATACATGAAACAGTTGGCATGGAAAATTTCTAACTTCCTTTGAAGCTTTTTAGATTTTTTAGCATTTATTCTTGATTTAATAAGAGATTGAATTTTATGTTGAATTTTTTCAAGATATGAGCTATTTGTTATTATATTCAGAGAAACTGTCTGATCTTCTTTGGTAAAACCTTCCGCGCATTTACGCACGCGTCAAGTCTTCTCTGATCTTACCAAAATGAGTGGTGTTAGGTAAGATAATAATAAGGGGAGGAACAATAAAAAGCATTTTGGGCGGTATCAAGCAACGTTGAATGATGCTAATTTCAAACACATAGTTTTGTTGAATATATCAAAAGGATATAGCAAATGCAAGTTTTAAATTGAAAATTTCGAAAAGTTATCACCCACAACCCATCTACCCTTTTTTAAGTGGAACTTTTCGTGAGTGCCAGACGCGGCTTTCACTGACTGACAATGTAGAGGCTACATGAGAACGTTTTTAATTTTACTTTGAACTTAATTTAGGCTATTGACCTATCTTGCATGTGTAAACATAAAAGAGTAATCCTAAAAAAAAAAAAAAATCATAAGAAACGGTTTATTTCAAGAACCTTTCTCTTCTATATACAATATTTAACGCATCATTACTTTAACTACATTACCGCATTTGTTTTCATTACCCACAAAGTCCGCAAGTCTTTAATTTATAAACGAGAAAAAAAAAAACCCAATGACTAGCATTAAATTTTAATTCAATTTCGCCGCGGCTTTGGGCCAAAGCGTTTCCTGTTCCTTAGTTTCAGAGCTCGGACCACACGCATCTTCCATTTAAACTGGTAAAGTGTCGGTGGAAGAAGAAAATAAAAAGGTCGCGCAGCAGGGAAGACAGCGTTTTGATCAATATAGTGTGGCTTAAATTGAAAAATATTAGCTGTTCGTGGAACTTTGATGGTGCTGTAAACAGCGGTCAACCAACAAGTCGGTAGAGAAGCAGTTTAATCTTCGGTCCTCTTCTTTTTTGTACGAGAAAAGCTGCGAAGTGTGTGTTTAAAGTTAATGCTAGATAGATGTTTTCTCAAGAAGTTTAAAGGGTGTTCGCCATGTTGTTTAGTTATTCAGATGATAGGGTGGGGAAAACTAAGTTATTAAAATGAATTGTCGTTTTCATACATAATACCTAATTTTAAATATCGCTTTTTAAAAACGAAGAAAAAATTGATCCCTATTTCGATAAACCCGTAAACTGTTAACCTTCCGGAAAGCGCGACCTACCGATACACGCCAGTGCGCGCTGGGTCAGAATGATCCATATTACAATTTAAAAGCATTTAAACATTATTCAATGAATAATTTAGTAGTAAATCATGATTTTGATAAGCATTAATAAAGCATCTCAGAAGTATATCCAAGGTTAAGGGGTCGACTTTGAATACAGCTACAGTTGACCTGGTCCATTTCTTTTAAATAGAAGTAGACATGTGAATGTTTTTCCTTGCGCCTGGGTCGAAAAAACCCAGCACGCGCGATCGAATGTTAAACATGAATGTAAAGTTTTATTTTTGCATTACATTTAACCAATTTTTCTTATTTAAAAGTATCATATGATTAAAATATCTGAATAATTCTACTCCAAGAAGTCTTAAATCTTTTCATAATTTAAATTTTCCTAAGTTTGAATTTCTACAAGCAAAACATTGCAAGCAGAGCGCCTGTTAAAAAAATAATTTTACATCAAGAACAGTTTTAAAAACCCAGTTAAAACTTTTCTGAATTGGAAATTCTCCACGTAATACACTATCTGTGATTTCATAAATAAAGCAGTAATTCGTGTTTGTGTGCGTGATTTTCGGTTGCAATCTGGCCACATTAAAGCGTCTAGAAGTACGAGGAATGTATTTTTCAAAAGTACATTGGCAGCACCAGCACCCCTACTCGCTGTCGCTTATCAACCTCTATAGATTGTCGCTCAAGTTTATATCGTTTGCGAAGATTATTATTTAATATTATTATTTTTTAAGCCAATCAGCTTCGACATACATGAGGGTTGCGTACATGCACTCTGCCTCTGGAAGTGGCCTTGGTAGTCCGTTCGGTAAGGTATCGTACTCGTAACCGGAGGGTCCCGCGCTCGATCCTAGCCGATCGAAGATCCACCGTCGTTACTAATGGTGGCTGGGCAAACGTAAAATAAGGATTGTGGGCACAGAGTCCTCCAAGTAAAGCTACACCTCTGTAGATACTAGATAAGGGGCTTGTTTGGATCTTGGTCTGGATCAAAAGAACAGAGCGCTCTTCTGGGCCGCATCATGAACAGAGTTGCTAGATTATTTTTTTTGTAATCGATAGAGAGAGGTCCCATTTGAGTCCTGTAGGGTCTGGTGAATAAAAGGGGTCAATGGGATAAAATGGTCATCCATCAAATAATGATGGTAGCTTGGAAAGAAATATTCGAATGAGCGTAAAACTTTAATTTCAGATTTTAAAAATAAGGAGTTAAGTTAGGAATTCAAAATTTTAAAACTGGCTACTTTATGTTAAACCACGAGTTGTGGTAGGTGCGGGGTCCCTGGAGAGTGAAGTGAAGTACCTCCGGAAATACACACACGGGAGATAGGACTCAATTTGCAACACAGAGAAGGAAGTTACAACCAGGGCAAGGGCGGGAATCGAACCCGCCACTTCGAGATTACAAGAATGAAGTGTAAGCACACTGCGCCACCGAATTTCTTGTTCGCGAAGATTGATTACGTCAGTTTGGAAGAATCAAATTAAAATACTCGTTACGATTAAAACATCAGGAAATTCTGGTTCCTCATAGAAAATAGAATTTAAGTAAACAATTCAATATAATGGGCTCTGTATTAGGAGCAAGACGACGAAAATTTTATTTTCCAAAAATTATTTGATATGTCTTGAGATATTGAAATGATTTTTATATTAATCATATAGCCTTTTCCATTAAGATTCGTCTCGTGCAATTCACATGACAAAATATTTCTTAAGCTCATGAAAAATAAAAAATTTGGTGTAGACCCCAAACTACTTCCTTTTACGTTTAAATTTCACGATAGATGCATAAAGTGTTAAAGTGGTGCCAAAGAAGGACTAACATAACAATTCAAATATTTACAACCCTAATTTGCCACGAATCAATGCAAACAATTGTTTTGCAATGGTTCATTTCCTAAATATTGCCGATTTTTACAGCCTTCAGTGGATTTTTTGCAAAATATCGCCAATAGCGCCAAATGAAACCCGAATTCAAAAAATCAATTTTCTCGCTAAATGTGTTGCCAACTTTTCGATATGTCGCCAAGTTGGCGGCAAATACGGCGACCAAAAGCTTGACGATATATCAGCAAGTAGTCGCGCTAAATCATACTACTTCAGTCTGCATTGAAATTAACACTGATTTACTATCAAAAAAGGGGTAACTTCCCTTGGGAACATTCGAAGGCAACCACAAGGGGAGGTGCACAACTAGACCCCACTCAGAGCCTACATACCAAACTAGAAACTTCTACGACGTACAGTTTTTTGAGTTATGCTACATATGTACGCACATATGTGAATACAAACGCATATACATACATACGTACATACAGACGGCACGAGAAAACTCTCGTAAATTAACTCGAGCATGATCGAAAAGGATTTTTCAGCTGTTTATATGTTGGTGGGTGCAGATGCACGTGCTAACAGGTCGAAAAAATTACTCAACATTCGTTACGGGGTGAGCAAAATCAAAATTTAGACCGAAATTTGAAACAATTTTTTTTTCGCGATCACAATACCTCCTTTACTACGTAAAAGGAAGTAAAAACTGTTAAGGTCGTCGTTTCCCTTCTGTTCCCAAAATGCATACAATTTCGTCAATTCAGTAGTCAACATTTCCTTTTTTTTTCATTTAATATTTTTTAATTTCTGAAAATATTTCGTGGGAAAACATTGAAATTATTGACAGCAGCTCAATATTTTGATAAAAATTATTCCTAAATCAAGACTTTTTAAAGCAAGTTCCCTAAGCGAATTTCTTTTAGTTCCCAAAGATTTTGGAAATAAAATGTTTCTTATTAGAATAACTTCATTTCTAAATCAAAACTGAAATTAACTTCTGTTTCCTTTATAAAAGATTTAGTTTGAATTAAAGTAAAAAAAAAACATCAGCTTTTTAACGGAGAGAATAATTTATGTAATAATTCTTATGTATTGGAGAAGCGAGTGCATTTTTTGATATTCAAATCTGAAGTTAAATTTTGTCCTCGATTTTTGAATTAAATAAATTTTTGACGCAATAACTTATTTGAAATATAAAGGCAGGAATTATATTGATTTTTACTTAAAGCCAAGTTTCTTTAATTTTAGTTATGCATTTTATCACTCTTATTACTTTTGTGTTGAAATTCGGTTCTTGAAATAATGTAATTTAAGGAGAGGTAGGTAGCTTTTCAAATCGAATTGTTAGAAAAAATTTTAAATGTCATTTTCTCGGAGATTATCCTTTTTGCATTCATTTAAGTAAAAACGTATTTATTGCACTTATTGTTTTATCTATATTATTTTTATTTGAACTATTGTAATTTGTTTTTTTAATGATGAATCACAAACGAAGAAATACTAAACGAATAAAATTGCCTGAATGATGTTTTTTTTTTTTTTTTTTTAAATTGGAAAGACATGGAGGTCTGTGCGTCCACCCAAAGAGATGCCACCCCAAACACAGACACTGCCTCTTCCGTATGCATCTCTTTCGCGAATGTTTGACGGATGATAACGGGTCCTTGATGATAAATTTTGTATGATTAGGAGTATTTTTCAGGGAGTTATCGTGATTTTTGTGATTTTTCCTAAAGTTATGATAACCAGTGTATTTTTGATTCGTATTTAGAGCACATTTTAAAAAAGTGTTTAAAATAAGCCTGCGTGTTATCTGTTTCCCTGTGTAACTAAAAATTTGACTTGTTGCTTTGTTTTGAATGAGACCAACATCTTTTTTATCGTTTCGGAAAATAAAAATCAATGATATTATTTGTAAACTTAGTTCTTAATAACGTTAATAAGTTTTCGAGATTTTCACTTATTCAAATAATCAGTTTAAACAAGAAGTTCTGTCAAGAACTAAACAAGCCTACTTTCCCGTACATCGACATCGGCATTGTAACATCTGATCAATATTCTCTTGAATATCTGAAACTGAAAATTATGTCAAACATACCTTTATAGCACTTAAAGCTGATTTCTAAAAGCAAAATATTCCCCTCTCATCAGATGAAATGGACACGTAAAAATTAAATAAACGAGTAAATAAAGTTTTGTCGCACCTTTTTAAAGAATAACTGAAGGGTCAGGGGGAAAAACCACGGTAGTCACATTTGATTCATTTTGAGAAAAACGAAATTTAAACTTTACGAACTCATAAACTTCCACAGTATACTTGTTCTAAAATGACAATAATACATGGACTACAGTGTTTTTTCACGAATATTGCACATACTAAACGAAATTACACTTATTTTTCTAACAGATGGTAGCATTAGTTTAAATTCAACAAAAAGTGGACTACCGTGGTTTTTCCCCCTGACCCTTCAACTGTTACAGTTCTTCTGTAGAAAAATTCCACACTCGTTTTCAAAAGAAAAAAAAATAATAAATAAAATAAAAAAACATCAAAACACATTTTATCAAAGAAAAAAAAAAAACTTCGTTCGTTAATAAAATGTCTCGAATTTTATTTTTAATCCGTTGCCAGTTGTTAAATACAAATAAAGAAAATGCTCTCGCGAATGAAAAATTTTTGTAAACAAAAAAAATCGTCTGCCAAAAAAAATAATAATAATAAATTAAACAAAAAAAAAATAAATAAATAAACAAAAAATCGTCTGCCCAGTCAGTCATTTTTTTCTGAGCTTGCATTTCCGCCATGTTTACGGAGTCGGAGTCGGAATCAGTCCTCACAGAAGATTTTTCAGAAAAGTACTTTACATACATTTTTTATCAAAACCATTTTCTTACAAAGTTAGTTTGAAGGAAATCCGCCTTTAAGTTCAGAATCAACATTCAATTTCAATTTCCCAGTAGGAGCTCATGTTAAAAAATTTTCTGAACAGTTCATCATTGAACGAAAAATGGTTCTAATTGAAAAGTGAAATATGGGAATGAGTCTCTCCGAGATCTTTCGAACAAAAAAAAGTTTATTCAATTCGGACGGTTCACTTAAAAGTTATTAGGTGGGGAAAGGTTGCTTGAACGGTTCAATGTTGAACCAAAAATGTTCAAATTTAAAATTTAAATACGGTCATAAAGTATCCTTGCCGAGATGCTTCGAACAAAAAAAAAAGTTTGTTTAAATCGGACTGTTCACTCAAAAGTTATTAGGGGTGACAGCTTGTTTGAACAGTTCAATGTTGAAAGAAAAATTGTTCAAATCGAAAATGTAGATACGGGAATGAAGTATCCTTGAAAAGATCTTTCGAACAAAAAAAAAACGGTTACTGTAAAGGCCTTTAATTTCGCGGGCCGTAAATTTCGCGAAAATGAATATATCGGTGATTTCGCGGGCCGAAAATTTCGCGAATTTTGCATGTATACAGAACCGAAAGTTGAAAAAGTCCAAAGTAAAAAAAAAATCGCGAGGCCTAAATTTTCGCGATTACGATGGGTTCGCGAAAATCGCGAAAATTAAGGCCTCGCGAATAAAAAGGCCTTTACAGTAACTAAAAAGTTAGTATCGCGGGACAGGTTGTTTGAACGGTTCAAAGTTGAACCAAAAATTGTTCAAATCGAAAAATCAAATATGGGAATGAGCTGTACTCGTCGAGATCTTTCCAACAAAAAGTTTGTCAAAATCGGAATGTTCATTCAAAAGTTATTAGGGGGGGGGGACATTTCATTTCACACTCCAGGGTCCCCCGTACCTACCACAGCTTCGTGGTTTAACCGGGATAGGGAACTGAAGAGCGCTCTGTTCATAATTTTGAACCAGAACCTAGGGTCGAGATAACCCTAGGACCAGCACCCCCCAGAGGTATCGTTTCACTTGGAGGACTTTGTGACCACGACATTTTTAACGCCTCCCAGCCACTATTAATCAAGACGGTGGATCTTTGATCGGCTGGGATCGAAACTGGGTCCCTCCGGACACGAGTCCGATGCCTTACCGACCGGGCCACCACGGGCCCATTAGGGGGGGGGGCAGACAGACCGACCGACCGACCGACAGACAGACCGACACACAAATTCCCCATCTCAATACCCTACTTTCAAATTTTTAATTTTTCGATATTTCTTTCTTTTTTTTTTTCTTCTTTTTGACTTTGTTTTGGGACTTGGCGATATTTTTTAGATGCATTAAGCCACTTTTAATACTTTTTTCGTCTCTTTTATTTTTAACGGGAAAGTAGGCCAAAAAGGTTTTTAACCCTTTATCCCCGGACGGTACTCAGAGGTACCGCTTACATTAATTTTGTATTATGAATTCAATGTGGATGGAATCCTGCTGGAACTTGAAAGTACCATTCCTTGTACTTTGCAGAGAGCCCGACTGCTGTTGTAAGGATCGGAACCAGTTTTCTTGGCGGCTAGTAAAAAAAAAACATGGCGGCAGAAAATGTTTTTTCAACTATTTTTCTACATGATCGATTTAAAAAACAAAGCGGGGCATCGTATGAAGTAACAGGTGGAGAAACTTTGGCTTAAAGCCAGACCAGATCATCAGCCACTTTGGACATCCTGTAATCCTAGGTCCGCGACAATGAAAATTTTGACCCAAAAATGGCGGCTACTGGCTGTTTGCGTTTTGTGCGCCTGGGAGCCACGGACGCTTCCATCTGAAAAAGGGGAGATAGGTTTAGGATGCGCACTACCCGATGCCTTCAGCTTTTGTTCGCTCTCTACTTCCTCGTTGCTTTTCCCCCTATTTCGAGCAAGTCCGAGGAGACTTCGCGCGTGCGCAGATACAGCGGAGGTCGCACGAAAATTTTTTAGACAGTAGTTTATAACACTTGTGACGTCAGCCAGAGAAAATGAAACAGACGGAGCGTTTTTATTTATTTATTTATTTATTTATTTATTTTTTTTGAGAATAAAGGAGCCAAAATTAAGGGAAAAAAGTACCCTGCCCCCTGTGTTTTTGATAGTGCTATTTCAGGAAAAATTTTATTTTGACAAATACAAAACTCCCCCAAAAGTAATCAACTGTAAAAAAAAAAGGGGGGGGGGGAATGTAGCCCACCAATGAAAATTCGCACCTGTGCATCAAAGAGGGAGAGCTGAAAATTGAATCATTGTATTCAAAACCTTGTTCACTATTCAAAACAATGAAAGTTTATTTCGCTAAGTTGCCACAAAATAGCTATTAGTGCTCCTCTTTGTTCAATAAATTAGTTTTAAATACGCCACGTAGTATCTTCTCCAGTATCGTGAGAGTTGGAGCAAATAAAGACAGACCATGACCATGTAGCACAACTGAAGGCGTCACGAATTCCATTTCGTAAATTTAAAAGGATTTGCCATTCCAAAAAGAACATGAATGGCACGCATTAAATCGTCGTCTGCAAACGAATGAGTAAAAATAAGTTTAAGTTTAAAATTGCAAATCTTTTGTAGCATCTGCGAAGATATGGGCTTAGAATTAATGTAGGGAAGATTCTTTTCAATTTTTTAAGCAATTGCGTTGCATTTCCTCCACCAAGAACGGATAATGGGACACTTTAACTATTTCACCTCATGTAAAAATTCTAAACCCTAATGCCTCATTGGAACGGGCAACATTTTTCAGTTTTTATGCAGTTTTTGTGCATACGCGCAAAACAAGTAGTCTTTGTGAACAAGTTCTTTGAAGCTGCTTGCATTTCAGGTGATATGTTTTGCGTAGTAAGTCAGCATTTTAAAGAGTTGATAAAAACTAAAACGTTGAAATTATTTGCGAAAATGGCTTTTTAGTGAGAAAAGTTGGATTTTCTTTTGTGGATTTCTTCATTTTTTTTCTCTTTTTTTAAGAAATGCTTTACTAGGAATATTTTATTTTACTTATTTATTTTATTTATTTATTTAAACCCCACTAGTCACCACCATACCTACCCTGATGAGTATTTATTTCACTTAAATGATACAGAAAATTGTCTCATATGTGGATTTTGTTTTGTTATATCTTACATATATTCTTTCTCTAACTTGTTTTCTTCACCATGCCAAAACTTTCTCATTTCTTTGTCAAATGGGGGGGGGGGGGGTTCCTTCAGTAAAAGTACTACTTTTTGTTACTGAAATTGATAGAATGATATAAAAAAATAACATGGGCCCGGAAAATACTTTAATTTTCCCAACAGTTTATTTTTTATTAATTTTTTCAAATACCCTACCTTGAAAACGGGGCGTGGTTTTTGTGACGTCAGTGGTGCACCTAACAGCTCTCTTTAAAAAAAAATAACATGGACCCAGAAAATACTTTAATTTTCCCAACAGTTTATTTTTTATTAATTTTTTTAAATACCCTACCTTGAAAACGGGGCGTGGTTTTTGTGACGTCAGTGGTGCACCTAACAGCTCTCTTTAAAAAAAGAATAACATGGGCCCAGAAAATACTTTAATTTTCCCAACAGTTTATTTTTTATTAATTTTTTTAAATACCCTACCTTGAAAACGGGGCGTGGTTTTTTGACGTCAGTGGTGCACCTATAATTCAACTTCGCAGAGATGGCCTATGACTTGTCCTTTTTTCAGGATTGTCCATTTTTAGGAAGGGGTGATAAGCAAATGAAAATTGAGGAATGGGATTCACAATTGATGGAGGAATTTGAATGGGTAGAAATTCTACATATTTTAAGGAATGGACTCGTTTTCTCATTTGATTGACACCGGCCATCTCGTCGCGGTTGAATTATAACAGCTCTCTTTCCAAGAATAACAGCATTTTGCTTGACTTGAGTTGTGCAAGCGCAGGAATCGGTGACGTCACGACCTTCGTCATCTCACTACAACCAATTAGATTTCGCGCTTAAATGCACCACTGACGTCATGCGCAGATGTTTTTTTTTTTTTTTTTTCGAAATAGTATCTGCGCACCGGTTAAAATAATACATAAAAAATATATAACTGTGTCAAAAAACCCCTCATTTTTAAGCTTATCGTTCCGGCTATTGACGAAAAATAGACCTACGGTCTAAAACTCGTTTTGTGTCGAAAAAACGTTTTTTCCCCCTATTTTTTTATCACACATTACTGTAGTGAATAAGCATCAGGAAACAAAGATGTAGTGGTGTAATTAGATTTAGCGCTGCGTCAAACATGTCGTCGGTACCATGCTAAACTTACGAATGTGAAAATTGGCACTTTTCAGGAGAGCCAAAATACTGCATATAACTTTTTCCCACCTGACGTGTTTGGTTATTTTTAATTTTTAAACTTTTATAGACATCTTTAAGTGCAAAACTATCGTTCGAAGGTATCATTTTAATTTTAATTATTTGTAAAATTCGAACTTGAAAAACGAACTTTCGCGATTTTTCACATTCGTTATTTTACCATGGTGCCGACGATGTGAAGATAGCAGGTTCGATTCTGCTATGGATTCTGTCGCTTTTAGTAGACTTTGTTTCACCGGGCTGATTTTGATCCAAAATTCCAAGAAAAAACAATCTACACTCACTGCAGGATTTTGAACCACAATTTTTCTATTACATTAAAATCGGAAAAGAAAATGTTTATTTTAGCATCTTACATATGCTATTCTTTTTTTTTTTTTTTTTTTTGTTTCCTTAATACTTTATAATCGTGATTTCATTTTCTTTTAAATCAGCAATTCACCATGTGCCTGCTTTTCGAATAATTACGGTTTAAGAAAATCGATTTTTTGAATTACTGCTGTCAATCATGAAAGCTTCGAGGGGCTCAGTTAGTTTTAATCATAATGCACCCGTTTTTAACACGCTTTTATTAGTTTCACATGTGGGTTTGTTTGTTTGTATGTATGTATGTATGTAACTATGAATAAAACATAAACTCACGTTCTTTACAAACATAAAAGTAATATATTCAATACAATTATTAATACTAAAAGCTAAACTATATTACATGTTGATGTATTTTAATTGTTTCAGTTGTTTGAATGTAACTCTGAATAAAAGATAAAATTCACGTTCTTTGCAAATATAGAAGTAATATATTTAATGCTATTATTAATACTAAATGATAAACTATGTTACATGTCGATCTGTTATAAGTGCATGTAAACTTAGCGGATATTCAACAGTTTTGAAAAATCTGATTGAAATCTGAGTTTAATGTGAAATGTTTTGATTAACTCTAAAAGCGTATTTTTTAGTTTTTTTTAAACTATATTTTAAAAATATTTATCGCTCAGTGCATCAGTAACGTTTTGAAAAATTAGGGGGTCAAATGTAAAAACTCCATAAATTTTTGAAAAAGTGAATTTTAGCAATTAAACACCCCGTAAGCAGGCATTTTTAATTATTTTTATTTCTACAATTCCGTAATTATTACATGTTTGTATAGCAATCCAGAAAGTAAAGTACAGTTCAAGAAAAAGACACAAATCACAATTACCAGCAAAGATTTGCAAACCATACAGTGTTTCATCTGCTTCTTGGCAAAGTCATGATGTGGGACACCTTTTGAAGTCCGATAGCATAAAAGTCTGCAATCTGTTGATGGAGCTTTAAAAAAAAAGTAAAATTCGAATATCATTTCTTGCAGGTTGCGAATGCTATTCTATATGTTCTTCGTAATTCAAAATCATTGTTCACTTACGAAAAGACAAACTATTGTAGGAAATAGCAAAACATTTATTAACATACATAACACAAATAAAAGTTAATTTCAACCATAATTGGTTCTTGCTGGATGGGCCAGCGACTCCATTCACAAATAACAAATCTATTCTCAAACTCAAATCAAATCTAAAATGGCACTATACTACACTTCATCCTTTCTTGACAAAAACATCGTGACGTCAGCGTGACGTTTGCGAGACATTAGCCTATGAAAAACCAGCTAGAAAAAACGTCACAGCCTACTTGGCGAATTAGAGGAGATCGCTGACTGCTTGTGAGCTCTTATTGGCTCCGCTCGTAGTGACGTTCAGTGTCAAGTTAAGTTGCTTTCTAGTATAGGTTTTTTCAATTTTTCAAAACTTGGGGTTGCCAGAATGTTTGGCGATACTTTTTAAATATTTCACAAAAAAAAGGAGTGATTTTAAAGTGTAATGAAGTCGTTAGTTAAGAAATTACAAACTGGTGTGTTATTTTTTGAGCAAAACATTCTGTTCATTGTCTTTTAAAATGACTAATTTTTAATGGAATGTATGAGTATCACTTGCGGGACAAAATGGCGGTGTTTTCGTGGAATGACCTATACTGTCCGTCCGTGAAAGCCGCTCCTAGCACTGGCGAGCAGTTTCACTTAAAAAAGGGTAGATGAGTTGTGGCTGATAACTTTCCGAAATTTTCAATTTAAAACTTGCATTTGCTATATCCTTTTCACATATTCAACTAAACTAAATCAGCATCGTTCCACTTTTTTTGATACGGTTCAAAATACTTTTTATTATTATTCCCCTTATCTTACCAAACACCCCTATTTTGGTAAGATCAGAGAAGACCTGACGCATGCGTAAAAACGCAGAAGGTTTTACCAAAGAAGATCACACAGTATAAGCTTTCAGGAAAAAAAAAGTCTATTTAAACTCAATCGAAATTCTTTTCCCCGAAAACTATGTCTAGATTAATACGTCTAACCTCCCAGCTCTCCCTAATGGGACCTAATACAGCCGTAAAGAAAGGAGACGGTATGATCATGATTGATTGATTAATTGATTGGATTTTTGCCGAAAAAGAATGGGCTGTGGACAGAAATGAAATTATTTAACACTAAATTGTGTCGTTAGTAGAATAAAGGAGCTTGGCTTTCCTGATTCATAAATGAGAACTAAGGTGTTCTCTTCGTATTTGCTATCATGAAAGATGAAGAAAAAAATACTTTTTTGGTTGAAACAAGGTTTGATACTTTATATATTTTTCTTATTTTTGTGTTATTTTATTTGAGGCATGAAACCGAATTTTTCCCTTATAGCAAGTTTTATACTTAAAGATCAACCCTTTTTTGAGAATAAGTATTATTATTACTTTTAGTACTTAATCTATTAATTGTTATCTAAAAAAAATGCAGTAGTATTTTTAAAAACATTGATTTTGTATAATTTTCCTTTGTTGCTGATAGTTTCAGCCTATTTATGTTAATTTTGTTTTAAGAACTTTAATTTTATAGAGGGCGCAGCGGCTCAGACTGTATTTATAGGATATAGGTCGGAATTCAAGTGAAACACAGACGATCGCAACTCACCAATGCAATCGCAAATTTTCAAATTTGAAGCGATTGCAATGGTGTTTCACTTGAATTCGGCCCATAGACGCATTAAAGTTCTTGTTGTGAACAAACGATGTGTGTGTTTTTTTATTATTTTAGTTCAGTCGAAGACAGTTTTAATGCAAGAAAAGCACTGTTCCTGGGCAGAATGCAAGAAACAAGCATCTCTGAGTAAATATCGTACACCCTATTCAAGTAGCATATTTTTATAGTACTCTATTTTATGAAATAACGGCTTCTTGGCTCTTAAAAAAAGAAATAGAAATTTTTAATTCCTGAACGCATCCATTTTATTCGAAAAATTCTCGCCAACTAAATAGTCAGTGATTTAAGGCAAGTAAAGCTTTCACATTCCCTAATTTTTCTCCTACATTTTTACAAACTGTACAACTTTTTTTTTTTTCGTATGTTTCCCTAAAACTTTCACTAAATAATTTTCAGATAGCTGTGGCAATTTTTTGAACTATCTCTTAAGACTTAAAATAACATTATGATAAACAAGAAAGGTATTTGTCAAATACTCTTATTATTGATGCTATGCCCGCTGCCTGGGAGCACTTCTATCACATGTTCTTCAAGCTAATAAGAATAACTATTGATTTAAAAAAGCTCTTTCAAAAGAGCCGAATACGATTAGAGAGGATGGTAATTAACTAGAGATAAGAGTCCTGCATATGAAAATTAAACTTTATAACGCTAACCAGTGGCAAACTTACAAATTTTCAGGCCCGTCGCAATGCAACCATGTAAAACATTTACTATGTTCATTAGGACCTCTATGGTCATGGGGCCCTTGCAACTGTGACGTTTGCTATATGGTGAAACCGCCTCTGCGTATCTTTCCTTATCTCGATTAACCTTTTTAAAAATTCTAGATATAATGAGCCGTGTTGAGAGCAAATGTGTGGTAAGTCAATAAAATTATTTTGAGGAAGGTTTAGTTGGAGCTTTTGCATAAAACATTATTACTGTCTGTCCCTAAAAGCCGCACCTAGCACTCGTGAGCAGTTCCACTTAAAAAAAGGTAAATGGGTTATGGGTGAAAATTTTCCGAGCTTTTCAATTTAAAACTTGCATTTGCTATTCTTTTGACACATTCAACTAAACTATGTATTTGAAATTAGCATCGTTCTACGTTGTGTGATACGGCTCAAAATGCTTCTTATTATTCTTCCCCTTATTGTTATCTTACCTATCACCCCTATTTTGGTAAGATCAGAGAAGAGATGACGCATGCGTAAATACGCGGAAGGTTTTACCTAAGAAAATCAGATCACTTAGTGCTGCTCTCAGAAGTTAACTTCCGACATTGACAATGTTTACCATTGTTTGGGCTGATACACTAGGTGGCCAAAAGTATCCGGACACTTTCGAAAATTCACATTTTTACATATAGCTCGAAAAATAAGTGATCAATTGTTCTTTAACTTTAGTCATACAAAATATAGGCTTCACCGAACATTTCCAAGTTGAAATTAAATTACCCTTGCATTTGGGGAACGACAAGAAGGGGGGTTGAAAGTAAAACCGCTTTTTGACCATAACTCTTCGAAAATAGCTCGGAATAAGCTATCAATTTCAGTAATTAATTAGCATACTATGTATACTTACTGTACAAATTTTTATGAACGTACCACTCTTACTTCCGAGGATATGAAACATTTTTTAAAAAATGGCAATTTTATTTGAAGGGTTTTTGCTCATAACACACAGAGTTTTTGATCAAACCTTATCAAAACTTCAGGAAAAATGACAAAATACAGTAGAAAGAACATACTAAAACGGCAAATAAAAATATTAAAAATCCGATGAGATATGAACGTTTAAAGGAAATCATTTTTCACGGCGCATGCGCGAACGACAGAAATTTATAACTACAAAAATATTGTAGCCTGATTTATACTGCATCTTATAAAAAAAGTTTCAGTTGAATATCATGAAAAATGAAAAAGATATCAGCGATCGAGTGAGCTGTATTTCATTCTAGTCCGTGGAGTTAGTGCAAACATATTTCACTTCCGGATACCAGTTTGAAATTTTATGTGGGGCTTAAATTCACATAGGAGGACAAAAAAACGCCGGGAGACACTTGATCGGAGGTCAAGGTCATTCCGTGATGACGTCATCAAAATGGCCGCTTTTACAGGTAAATACGTTCGTTTAACTGCCTAAAACTCCATTATAGATTGAAATATTGCAAAACTCAAATATATCATCTGAAAGCTTTTTAAAAGAACTATTTAGAAAGATTTAATTTTTCTTTCTGAGGTCAAGTTCTCACCTGTAATGACGTCATCAAAATGGCCACTTTTACAGGTAAATACGTTTGTTTAACTCCCCCTAAAACTCCATCATAGATTCAAATATTGCAAAACTCAAATGTATCATCTGAAAGCTCTTTAAAAGAGCTATTTAAAAAGACTTAATTTTTCTTTTTAAGATCAAAGGCCCACCTGTGATGACGTCATCAAAATGGCCGCTTTTACAGGTAAATACGTTTGTTTAACTCCCCCTAAAACTCCATCATAGATTCAAATATTGCAAAACTCAAATACATCATCTGAAAGCTCTTTAAAAGAGCTATCTAGAAAAATTTAATTTTTCTTTCTAAGGTCAAGGGCCCACCTGTGATAACGTCATCAAAATGGCCGCTTTTACAGGTAAATACGTTTGTTTAACTCCCCCTAAAACTCCATCATAGATTCAAATATTACAAAACTCAAATATATCAACTAAAAGCTCTTTAAAAGAGCTATCTAGAAAGATTCAATTTTTCTTTCTAATTTAAAGGGCCCACCTGTGATGACGTCATCAAAATGGCCGCTTTTACAGGTAAATACGTTTGTTTAACTCCCCCTAAAACTCCATCATAGATTCAATTATTGCAAAACTCAAATATATCATCTGAAAGCTCTTTAAAAGAGCTATTTAGAAAGATTTAATTTTTCTTTCTGAGGTCAAGGTCCCACCTGTAATGACGTCATCAAAATGGCCTCAAATGACGTCATGACAGATGGGCCCTTGACCTTAGAAAGAAAAATGAAATCTTTCTAGATAGCTCTTTTAAAGAACTTTTAGATGATATATTTGAGTTTTGCAATATTTGAATCTATGATGGAGTTTTAGGGGGAGTTAAACAAACGTATTTACCTGTAAAAGTGGCCATTTTGATGACGTCAGTACAGGTAGGACCTTGACCTCAGAAAGAAAAATTAAATCTTTCTAAATAGCTCTTTTAAAGAGCTTTCAGATGATATATTTGAGTTTTGCAATATTTGAATCTATGATGGAGTTTTAAGCAGTTAAACGAACGTATTTACTTGTAAAAGCGGCCATTTTGATGACGTCATCACAGGTGAGCCCTTGACCTCAGAAAGAAAAATTAAATCTTTATAAATAGATCTTTTAAAGCGCTTTCAGATGATATAGTTGAGTTTTGAAATATTTAAATCTATGATGGAGTTTTAGGGGGAGTTAAACAAACGTATTTACCTGTAAAAGCGGCCATTTTGATGACGTCATTACAGGTGGTTCCTTGACCTCAGAAAGAAAAATTAAATATTTCTAAATAGCTCTTTTAAACAGCTTTCAGATGATACATTTGAGTTTTGCACTATTTTAATTCATGATTGAGTTTTAAGCAATTAAACGAACGTATTACCTGTAAAAGCGGCCATCTTGATGACGTCATCACGTGAGTTCATGACCCCTGATCAAGTGTCTCCCGGCGGTTTTTTGTTCTTATATATGTACCTAAGCTCTGTACCAAATTTCACACTGGTATCCGGAAGTGAAATATTTCGGCTGTTTTTGTCGCTAACTCCACAGACTATTCATTCGCAGACAATACATAAATAGTGAGGGTCTGTCCACAAAGAGCTATTTTTAAATTAAAGGTTATTGCGTCGTCGTTCAAAACCAACGTTTCAGAGGGTGTCCGGATACTTTTGGAAACCTACGTATAAGGTCTTTTTGGCCGAACAGACGAAATGTGACGACAATGCCTAATATAAATTTTCAAACTGTATACAATTTAGCATTGAAAAAAAAAGATCGATTGTCACCACACTATTTGTGGACAACCCCCCACTATTTATGTATTGTCTGCGAATGAATGAATTACAGCTCACTCGATCGCTGATATCTTTTTCAATTTTTACGATATTCAACTGGAACTTTTTTTATAAGATGCAGTATAAACCAGGCTACAATATTTTTGTAGTTATAAATTTCTGTCGTTCGCGCATGCGCCGTGAAAAATGTTTTCCTTTTAACGTTCATATATCATCGGATTTTTAATATTTTTATTTGCCGTTTTAGTATGTTCTTTCTACTGTATTTTGTCATTTTTCCTGAAGTTTTGATAAGGTTTGATCAAAAACTCTGCGTGTTATGAGCAAAAACCCTTCAAATAAAATTGCCATTTTTTAAAAAATGTTTTATATCTTCGGAAGTAAGAGTGGTACGTTCATAAAAATTTGTACAGTAAGTATACATAGTATGCTAATTAATTACTGAAATTGATAGCTTATTCCGAGCTATTTTCGAAGAGTTATGGTCAAAAAGCGGTTTTACTTTCAACCCCCCTTCTTGTCGTCCCCCAAATGCAAGGGTAATTTAATTTCAACTTGGAAATGTTCGGTGAAGCCTATATTTTGTATGACTAAAGTTAAAGAACAATTGATCACTTATTTTTCGAGCTATATGTAAAAATGTGAATTTTCGAAAGTGTCCGGATACTTTTGGCCACCTAGTGTAACTGGTGGGTTTGGGCTGATAAAGTTAGGTTCCTTTTGTAGTCCGTTTTGCAAACTGATTCCAACTCAAATCTGCTACAATAGCCCTTTCTAAATTCCCGAAAAAGAAGTACATTTTGTCAATGTTGGGGATCAACTTACAAGATCAGCATGCGTGCAGATGTTCCGACAAAATTTTCCAACACGGTTTCAGGGATGGTTAAAATGAACACTTCGGTTGCCATTCTATATGTTACGAAAAAAGTGGTCAAAATTGAGTGTTGGATGTTAAAAATAGAAAATTAGGTTAAGAATGCACTAATTCCTTTCGTATTATAGAAAGCAAAAGAAAAAACAGAAACAGAAAGGGAACAACACTGCGGTTGGTAAGGGGAAACTATTTTCCGTTTTGTTGACTTTTCAATCCTTTTCAGTCAATGATGCCCCCCCCCCCAAGCTCAATGGCGCAAATCCTCCCCCCCCCCAAAACAAAAAAGGTTTTCACAACCTTCTTGTTCTTTTTAATTTTCATTTTCAGTCCTCTTTTTTTTCTTATTTATATATTTACTTATTTATTTTTATTATAATTATCACTATTTTATTTAAAACATTCTGTGCTACACCACTGAAAGTTATCGTTTAATTATAACTCAATAATAGGCACTGAAGAAATAAACTGCAATACTGCTTTTCTTCCCTTCCAGACATTCCAAACGCATACACATACACCACCACACACACACACACACATAACAATAATAATAGATAACTAAACGAGACAATTTAAAGTGCAAAAATGAATTAATAAATAATTTTATATTAAAAATAAATATAAAAAAATAAATATATAAATAATTAAATAAATAAATAAATAAGTTTAAAAAATCCCCCCCCCCCCCCCAACATTTTGATGGCTCATCTTGCGCCATAATTACCCCCTTCCCTGTGGGAACCCCTGTTTTCAGCTACCTTTCGATGCATACTTACTCTCAGCAAAATTAAAGCTGATTTCTTTTTTAACTATTCATTACAGCTTATTCTCATACAGATAACTACTCGGCGTGAATGAATACCAAAACCCTTGATAAAATATTTTTCGAGACTGACTGCGAATCATCTTTTATGCAACTAGGGGATGGAAAAAATTTTTGTTTTGAGAACTCTTCATCTTGTTGTTTAACTCTTCTATCTGTTTTCCTCGAAATCGCATTCTAGATGTGACGTAAAAATGACCGATGACTAAATAATCACTGGTTGGACTCGACACCCGTGAGTGCGAATTACAGGTTTTTATTTCCTTAGTTAGGATTGAGTGAGATGGAGTTTAGTTGTCTGGCAACACGGCGCGTTAAAATTGCAGGGTAAGCGTAATCAATTTTTTTCCTCCCGACATCTAACGATTTCCAAACATCTTAGTTTATCTTTGCGCTTCAGCGATTTGTATTTTATTGAGAACGAATATCAGCGATTGCTGGAAACTATCTTGAAGAATGGATGCAAAAAGCTGAAACCAATATGCTTGATTTAACATTCGTGGAAATGTATCTTAAAAAGAGAATGAAATTTTTCTTGATGTCTAGAAGTTTGAGAGAAATGACGTATTTTAACTATGCTGGAAAAAAAAAAAAAAAAAAAAAAAAAAACTTTTATGATATAATACTGGCAGCCGAGGTTCCAGTTCAAAACTGTGAAATGCATAGTAATAAACTGTAAATTGCTAATTTTGCATTTTTTTACTGTGTATTTTACAGTTTTAAACAGAAACTTCGGCTGCCGGAGTTATACTGTAAAAAAACAGTTTATTTTTTACAGTGTAGACTGAAAAAAAATCGTATAGTGTCTGTTCTCGAATGATAGTTCTAGAGTTTACTGTCTGAGTTTCTTAGATAAAACCTTCCGCGTATTTACGCATGCATCATGTCTTCTCTGATCTTACCAAAATGGGGGTGGTAGGTAAGATAACAATAAGGAGAAGAATAATAGTAAGCATTTTGAGTCGTATCAAACAACGTTGAACAATGCTAGTTTAAAATGCATATTTTAGTTGAATCTGTCAAAATGATATAGCAATTGCAATTTTAAATTGAAAACTTCGGAAAGTTATCACGCACAACCCATCATCCCTTTTTTTAAGTGGAAATGTATGTGAGTGCTAGGCGCGGTTTTCAAGGACTAACAGTAGCTATAGCGACTGCTTCCACTTTATAAAAAGTTAGGTTGAAGATGGACACTTTCCGGTGTTTGCAATTAAAAATTAGCACTAGCAATCACTGAAACATTTTTTACGTCAAAGTCTACATAGCCGGAGGTCTACCTTACTCCAGCTCTTGGCAGTAACCGCAGGAATTATTGATTTGAAAACAATTACCTGCACTTGATGGTAAAGTGAATACCTCCAATTGTTGGAAATTGGCTAATTAATAAATATCACAATACATTTTCAGGTAGCTTCTCTCGAATTTTAAACAGACACCAGCCTACTGTCCGTCCTTGAAAACCGCGCCTATCACTCGAGAACAATTCCACTTAAAAAAGGGGTGATGGGTTGTGAGTGGGAAGTTTCCGAAGTTTACAATTTAAAATTTGCATTTGCTATCCTTTTGCCACATTCAAGAGAACTACGTATTTGAAATTTGCACCGTTCTACGTTGTTTGATACGGCTCAAAATGCTTCTTATTATTCTTCTCTTCATTGTTTTTTTACCTTTCACCCCTATTTTGATAAGATCAGAGAAGACCTGACGCATGCGTAAATACGCGGAAGGTTTTACCTAAGAAGATCAGACAGTAGTGTACTGTCGGAAAAAATTGTATTCCCATAGCAATTAACTGAAAACTCCCATTAGGCTTCAAAACATCCGTATACAAATAATGTTTTTTCTTGTTTTTTACTAAACTTTAAAAGTTCACCAAATCGGTATTTTTCCCCTTAACCCCTTTTAAAAAATTGAATTTTGTGAGTTTTTTTCCCCTTCTCTTGCTTATAGCTTCAAGTATAAACTTTAAAAAAAAATAGGAAAAGAAAAAAAAAGAAAAACCTCAGGTACGGTCAAAAGACTGATGCTACATTACTGACTTTCTTAATGTGGGAGATAATAAAAAAAACCTCCTTAAGCTATTTTATTATTTTAAACGTTTCAGCAAAAGTCTGCAGTAATTGCTTCTTATTGCACTGGGAATTATCGTCGTAATTCGAAGCACTAATTAAACTCAAACACAGCTCTTTTCTTTAAAAAAAAAACTGAGCCATCTTCCACACATTTGGAAAACACTCTGAATTCTTTTTTTTTTTTTTTAATTTTACCGTAGTATAATTAAACCGAAATGTGTAACTGGATAATGTTGTAAAACTAAAAATGCCACTTTTTTATACCAGCAATAATGACAAAGCAAAAACTTCTTAAGAAGTCGAAAAAACATAAAGGGATTTTAGAAATTTTTATTGCTCAAGTTGGTTTTTGTATACTTAAGCGATAATAATTGTCATAATTGCATAAACGTTAATACTTATTCTTTTTCAGTTGCCATTCTGTGATACACAAAATGCGCAAGTGTGGGAAAAAAAGCATTTTTTGCTAAACGTGTGTATTTTTTAAATTAAAAATTCATTGATGGTACATTTGCGACTTGAATTCCGGTAAGTCTAAATACGTCAAATTAACTAAAGTGGAATTTCTATTAATTAATACTTTTTTTCCCTTGAAACGTTAAATTCAATAACTCTGCATTGGCTTTAATGTGAATAAAAAAGGGCAGAAAAATAAAATTGATATTGCTTAAGTATTTTTTCTTCTCTTACGGTAAATATGAGTTTACTTTTGTTGCACTTAATTTTGTGAAATTAGATTTTTTTAAAAATTAATTAAATCTATCAAATCAGATGAATAAATATGATGGCAGTAACATTTTTTATCAATCAGATATTTTAATCATTAACCGAAAAAAAAGCCTTTTTTACTGTACTTGTATGTATTAGAGTGGCCCTTAGAATATGGTTTGCGATGTTTTGCCACCTTTTACGCTCATCTGGTTCAACTATTGTATATTATGTACTTACATATTGCATATAAACTTTATCTGATTAAATAGCATGCTATTTGTCTAAACGGTATTTTTCGAAGTTATTTTTGAAAACCCGTACAATTTAAAAATCCGAATTTGACGCTCTACTGCAGCGGTCGGCAACCTAAACTGTCCGAGAATCTACTTTTCAAGTTTGCCGTTAACATTGGATCGACTGGAACTGAGAACGAGGGGGGGGGGGGGTGCATACCACACACATAAAAAATGTGTTGAAGATATGGTTAAGTACTGTGCTGATTTCAAACTGTAGGCTCAATCTCAAATCAAAAAATCTGGTATGGACCCCACACTACTTCCTTTTACGTGTAAATTTCTTAGTAGTTACCTTAAGTGTTAAAAAAAGTGCTTGGAGTGAGCAAGGTAACAATTCAAATATTTACTCCCCTAATCTGCCACGAAACAATGCAAAAAATATTTTACAATGGTTAATTTTCCAAATATTGCTGATTTTAATATCATTCAGTGAATTTTTCGAAAAATATCGCCAATAGCGCCAAGTTAAACCCAAATTCAAAAAATTATTTTTTCGCCAAATTTGTCGCCAACTTGGCGTCAAACACTTGGCGACTAAAAGCTTGGCAACATATCGCCAAGCTTTCACTTGAGTCTGCATTGAAATTAACACTGATTTACCCCAAAAAAGGGGTAAAACACCCCCTTGGGAACATTCAAATGCAACCACAAGGGGAGGTGCACAACTAGACCATCCTCAGAGTCTACATACCAAGCTAGAAGTTTCTGCGGTATGTAGTTTTTGAGTTATGCGAGCCACATACGCACATACATCCGCACATACGTACATACAGACGTCACGAGAAAACTCGTCGTAATTTACTCGGGGGTGGTCGAAATTGATTTTTCGGCTGTTTGTATGTTGTTAGGTACATATGCACGTGCTGACAGGTCGAAAAAACTACGCGACATTCATTCAGGGGTGAGCAAAGTCAAAATTTAGACCGAAATTTGAGTGAAATTTTTTTCGTGATCACAATACTTCCTTTACTACGTAAAAGGAAGTAAAAAGACTAATATACATTATATTGTTGCTTTAAATTTCTAAAAAACTAGTATTTTTCCCCACTTTAAATATTATCGAAAATTAAATATTTTCAGGTACAGGAATATTGTTTGATTTAACATTGATAACATAATAACTATAAAATATTTGGAAATTTTTCAAATAACTTTTGATTTGGATATTAAATCTAATATTGTTCGAGATATTATTAATTATTTTGATGCAGAAAGCAAGGTTCAGAGTACTGTCCAGTGTCCAATCTTCTTAGGTAAAACCTTCCGCGCCCAAACTCATGCGTCAGGTCTTCTCTGAACTTACCAAAATAGGGGTGTTAGGTAAGATAACAATAAGGGGAAGAATAATAAAAAGGATTTTGAGCCGTATCAAATAACGTGGAACGATCCTAATTTCAAATACATAGTTTACTTGAATATGTCAAAAGTATATAGCACAAATGCAAGTTTTAAATTGAAAACTTCGGAAAGTTATCACCCACAACCCATCCACCCTTTTTTAAGTGGAACTGTTTGCGAGTGCTAGGCCGAAAACGGCTGGGCGCGGCTTTCATGGACAGACAGTACTGCCTCGGCCGACTCAAAACGGACTCGAGATTAACCAGTCGATCGCGATCGATGGGTTGCCTACCGCTGCTCTACTGAGTATGACACATGCAAACTTTCCCAACGTTCTGCTAGCGTCTGCGCATGTTTGGAAGTTAGCCAGAAAATGTATTGTTATTTAGTCTTGCTTATCACACTATACCACTGAATTCTAACACGAAGTATGTAAAGTGGAAGTGTTAAATTAAACTACTTAACGCTAGCAAAACGGAGGGGCGTGTGTGGCCACTCGCATAGTTCGTTCAATAACTCGAAAAATAACTAGTTGAACGTAATGGTTTTTTCTGACCTTTCATCATTTGATTCCAATTGACTGCACAGGGTAATACACCGCTAGCACGGTTATTTTATCCAATGACTGCAATTTCGTGCTTATTAGCACTCATCAGCCAAGAATAGAAAGTAACTGAGCTGGAGACAGAAATCCTCTTATAGAAGCAAAGAGTGCCAAAAAGCTGGTGGCTAAAAAAATTAGAGCACCAGCGAGAGACAGCACAATGGTACGGTACAACTCGTAAATTTGAGGCAGAAATCGTGTCTAAAGCAATAAGTTACCGTCCCTTCCCTAATACAGGGGTAAGGCAGAAGCACCTGCAATACGCCGCCAACTAAAGGATTTCTGCCTCCAGCTCGGTTAATTCCTATTAGAGTCTGATGAGTGCTAACAAGCACGAAACTGCAGTTCTTGAATTTAATAACTGAGTTGACGGTGCATTGCGGTGAATATGTCCGAATGAGTGATATAACGAGCCGCAATGTGATGAGAGGTTCTGTATATTGCAAAGTTTTCAGCATAAAGTTTCTTTTTCAGTTGGCAGAATGGGTCAGAGTTTGTTAGCGTTCTCCATCACTTTGAGCACTAGACAGCTATTGAAACATCATAAGAAAGGGTCGAAGTTACTCTCCTTCCAATTGAGTCCGCTGCCTCAGCATCATGTAGACAGTATTATGCCATCCCCATACGTATGTCTTCGGACATCGGCAAGGTTTAGGTATACAAAAATTTATATATATCGACGAAACTAACAAGCCGAATGGATTTTCAAATTAGCCAACACTGTTAAAACTACAGGTTGCACAAGGCACCTTAACTGTGAAACGTTGTAGCACCAGCGACACCCTTGAAGGTGCCACTTGACTCCCTAAGGTACCCTTGAAGTTGCATTTATCACCATGCCACCCGTAGGGTGCCATGGTACATCCACGGGGTGTCATAAGACACCAATAGACACCAAACCACGGGGTGTCATAAGACACCATGGCGCCAAATGACACCTTCAAGGGTGCCATAGGGAGTCAAGTGGCACAATTTAGAGGGTGCCGCTGATGTTACAACGTTTCACCCTCAAAAGGGCATTGTGCAATCTGTAGCTTTAACTGTGAATGTAATACCAAAATGCGTAATATTGCAAACGTAATCATGTCTGAGAAATGCAAGTGAATGCCGACCACCTTCTCTAGTGGTCAGAGAAGTTTGACCCGTATAGGTATAGGTCTCGGGTTCGTATCTTGCCTCGTTCATGGGCATGCTTTCTCTCTCCTGTCTTTATACCTTCTTTGCGTGAATGCGCAGTTGTGTTGTGAATAGTTTCCTACCCCATAAATGGGTCCTTATGGCATGTGTGTACTGTAAAAGTCGGACTTTACACCAAATGGGTAGAGCCAACAGGTGGAAAAGTGAAGCAGCTCACCCCAATACTTTAAAGAAACTTCCCTTTAAATGTCGATTAGTGGTCGCCACTCGTCAATGGCGACTAAACAAAGTTATTTGGCCATTGTAAAATGCCATGTTGATCGCTCAACTGGCGACCAATATTTTTTCTGACCAAAAATTAAAAAGGCCAATGCATCGCGCCGATTATCAAACGAAAATAGCCATCAGCATTGTTTCTGACGATCATTGTTAACTTGGAGCGAAAATAAACCTCTATGCTTTACGAAACATCTAAATACATTATTTCAATCTTGAAAATCCAATCAAGTGCGTTTTATTTGCATAATGTCTTATTATTCTTTGGATTTCACAATGAATGATTTTGTTTTTCAGAGAAAGCTTGTTATTTTTTTTCTAGTTCTTTTTATTTTATATATAATGCAAGTACATAATGTCATGTTACTATATGCAGAATAAAGTGGAGTTGGATTGCAGTTTTTAAACTTGATTTAAAGTGGCCACAAACAACGTCAAAGCGGCCACCAACTTTTTTGAGTTCCTCGCAACTGGCCACTATCGAATTTTTTTAGTCTCAAGTTTTACTTTCTTTGTTCCCAAAGGAGTCAACCTCCATACTCTGTGCTGATAGTGCAGTCACACTGCTAGAAAAGGGTTCGAAAAATATATCCCCCACACACAGGGCTGTACCCAGGAGAAACAAGGCAGCATAACAAATATTTTTCAAGAAAGTGTACGCTGGGCTTTTCTCTGTAATAGACCTGATTGAAAAGGAGCTTTTATCTCTTTCATAAATTGTGGATTTCTAATAAGATATTGGAGTTTGTTCTGTCTGCTTTGTTCGGTACTTTTCAAAAAATATATAAAAAATAATTTTTAAATCCAAAGACTTTCTGTGAGGATGATTCTCACTATGACGAATTTTTCGATGTATCCGACTTTCGAAATTGTTCTAGGTGGTTCAGTTGTTTTCCAAGAATGGATGGTCGAATAAAAAGCACAATTATTAATTTACGTACAACAAAACACTTAACAAAGCACATTACACATACACTGAAGTGACAAAAGTCATGGGATAGCAATATGCAAATTTTCAGATGGCAGTAGCATCGCATAGAACAGGTATAAATGCGCAGTGCTTTTACAGAGCTTTCATTTCTGTTCAAGTTATTCATGTGAAGAGGTTTTAACGTGATGATGACCGCACGACGTGAATTAACAGACTTTGAACGCGGAATGTTAGTTGGAGCTAGACGCATGGGTCATGCCATTTCGGAAATCGTTAGAGAATTCAACATTCCCAGATCCACTGTGTCAAGAGTGTGCCGAGAGTATGAAATTTCAGGCATAACATCCCACCATGGACAGCGCAGTGGTCGACCGCCTGCACTTAAAGATCGAGACCGGCGACGTCTGCAAAGAGTCGTAAATTCTAACAGACAAGCAACACTGCGTCAAATCACGGTAGAAATCAATGTGGGACGTACAATGGACGTGTCTGCTAGAACTGTGCGGAGAAATTTGGATTTCTTGGGCTATTCCAGCAGAAGACCGACTCGAGTGCCTTTACTGACAGAACGACATCGCTTGCAGCGACTCTCGTGGGTACGTGAGCATATCGGTTGGTCCCTAGATGAATGGAAAACCGTGGCCTGGTCCGATGAGTCACGATTTCAGCTGGTAAGAGCCGATGGTAGGGTTCGAGTGTGGCGCAGACCCCACGAAGCCATGGACCCAAACTGTCAGCAAGGCACTGTTCAAGCTGGTGGTGGCTCCGTAATGGTGTGGGCTGTTTTTTCATGGCATGGACTTGGTCCTCTAGTGCGACTGGACCGAACATTGACTGGAAATGCTTATGTGCAGCTACTTGGAGATCACTTGCAGCCATTCATGGACTTCATGTACCCAAACAACGATGGGATTTTTATGGATGACAATGCGCCATGTCACCGGGCCACAACTGTTCGCAATTGGTTTGAAGAAAATTCTGGACAATTCCAACGAATGATTTGGCCACCTAGATCGCCCGACATGAATCCCATTGAGCATTTATGGGACACCATCGAGAGGTCTGTTCGTGCCCAAAATCCTGCCCCATCAACGCTTTCACAATTATGGACGTCTATCGAGACAGCATGGCTCAATATTCCTGCAGAAGACTTCCAACGACTTGTTGAGTCCATGCCACGTCGAGTTGTTGCACTTCGCCGGGCAAAAGGAGGGCCGACACGATATTAAGAGGTATCCCATGACTTTTGTCACTTCAGTGTATATCAGGGTATAGATGCAATCTCGTCGTTTCAACATTTCCAAAGATGGTTAATTCGAAAGAAAAACAAACTTACTTCCAGCGCCCTCTTTAGACCGAAACTTACAAAAGGGTTTTTTCAACCACTAAAAACAATCAAGTGGAAAACTGTTGAAGTAATAATGGTAAGATAATATTAATCGTTGTAATAATTATTATTATTTTCACTTAAGTTACAGCAATTGGAAGTAGCCAAAGCCCTATTTATTTTATATTTAATTTAAGTAAATAACTCTCTCTGAAAACTTATTAGCTATACAAAGTTTATTTATATTTCAAGTCACAAATGCAGTTCTTTATGTTGCACGGTAAAATTAAAACTTTCAGTGCCAGCTGTAAGGATTTTATATTATTTATTTATAAAATGCTTCGTGTTGAAAGAAGAAAGCACAGAAAACAAAAACGATCTTTATTTGATAGAATAAAACGATTATTTATTCTACAAATCGCATTAACATCTTCTGCATAACTAACTCTACTTGTACTTTAATTCCTTTCTTTAAAATTAAAACCTGAAAAGAAGACACGAACATCAATTACCCCTCTAAACGCATAAAGTGTTAATGCTCTTTTAATGAAATTTAAAATTTCTCTTTTACTTCAAAACAATCTTAATATAAATAACTAAATTTTTCATTTAAAAGAAAAAATAATTTTCCAGAAATGATCTCAGTGTGATAATTTATTTACTTTCAGTAGCTTAACTTGTTAATTTTATTACTTATTTGTCGGGTGTGTGTTCAGAATGTGTTGTTTTTCCTTCTATCGTCTGGCTGATATTATTTTGAAAATGTCTTTAACAAGCTTATTATTTATGTTGAGTTCACTGGATTTAATTAGCTATAATAATTTCATTGAGTTTTAATGCACCGGCGTTTTTTCAGTATGGGAAGGTGGGGCATAGTGAGATAGTTAAGACAACTTAACTTTTGCAAAATGTACAAATTGGAAATTGTTTGGAAAAATTATCTAATGAAATATTTTTATTAAGTTATTAAAAATAGTTTGGATGAAATAAATGAGTAAATAAAAGAATGAATGAACACATGAAAAGACTATGAAACAGTAAAGGCAGAACTAAATAAATTGACTAATGCGTGAGAAAAAAAGAAAGAATAGTAAATGAAAAGACAACGAAACATTAAACAAAGTAAATAAATAAATAAATAAATTTATGAACAAAAAAACTGAATAAAATAGTGAAAGATTTAGAAAATATGAGAATGAATGAATGAATGAATGAAAAAGAGAAATGAGTAAATAAAGTTAGGTTAATGCATTACCTCTATCAAATGAATACATAAGTAATTGAATAAATGACTAAATAAGTAAACAAAATGAACTACTTCATTTAGCTCCCCGTATGCATTTGACTAATGAAAAATAACACTTGAAGACAACTCCTATTATAATCTATTTGTTTAACTGTAATTTTCAAAATAAATTTAAAATTTGTTCATTTTGAAAAATGTGATTCATTTTATTTATTTCACTTTTTCTCGCAATCTCACCACTATTGATTTTTATACCACAATTAATTGCAGTTTTTCTCTTTCCACATTCATTTTATGCACAAACTACAGACCCTTTTAAACAAACCTGGAGTTTGGCACCCAAGGCCATAAAGGACTCACTGAGTACATACGGTGAAAAATTCTCTGAAATATGCAAATTTGACAGTCATGCGGTTGGTTTTAAGCACTTAACGTAAGTGCAGGAGCGTGAGGAAAGCGTTTTGTTTTCGTACATAAACCAAAAATTTACGCCATCGTTTTTTATAGATCCTCAATGTCGCCATTTAGACCATGAAAACACTATTTTGCTTTGTTAATATTTGACCAAAATAGGCAAAGTGAACGCTTTTAGCATATTTTTCCTGCTGGTTTTGCTGTTATGCTTTCGGCACAATTCTAGACAAAAATACAAAAATTAATTCCACACATTTTTTTAGAAATAACATAGAAAAATAATTAAATGTAGTCACTCAAAAATATTTGTTCGGAAATGGGACAGCATAACCTCACGCTATGCTATTGATAATAGAATTTTGAAAATACATTTTACTAAGAAAGCAATATCCAACGTTATTTTTTTTTTCTAAAAAAAATTAAGAATTACTTTTCGTCCATACATTTATTTTTCATTAAAAAAATCTCTAGCACGTAAAAGGGACCCATTGTTATGCAGAACCATGTTTTGTATCTACGTATAACTCAACACAAATGGAGTTGTGTACATCAATAAGAGTATAATATAATCGAAAGTCAAGCACGCAAAATTGTCATTTAAAATGAAGCTTCTGTGAAAGTCCTATGTTCTGCTCTTGCGTTTTAACCTCTAGTGGGCGATTAAGTGCGAAAACTAGAAACCAGTCAAGAATAATAAAATATTTTCATAGTGACTTAATTAAGGAGTAATAGTGTTACACAATCTTTGAGCTGCTTTTAGTTCGTTTGGCGGTATTATTCCGCTAAGTTTCTGCAAAAAAAATGCATAAGTTTGTTTCCAAACTTGAGAGTTATAATTAGGGCTATGTTTCTCACAAATGAAGTCATAGTTTTTCGAACTCATTTTCGTATGTAAATAGCCTGAATTTTGTCCGACATTAAAAAATTAAAATAAAATTGAATAAGCAAATAGATAAATAAAGTAAAGGACTCGAGCTACCGTGAGCTTCCAATGGAAATCAGACCTTGATTATTACGGCTTAAGTTTCGTGAAAAATACAAGATTTAGAGCTATAATAATTTCAGGCCCGTCGTTTCTTTTTTTTTTTCGAGGGGGTGGGGGGGTCAAAGGTGGCTAACACAATGCAATTTCATCCGAAAATAGCAAAAGCCGCTGCCCACTTATATGTAAATGCATTGAATTTCATGGAATTGGTTGGTCGCTATATTGGATTATACTATACAGAAAAGTTATAATACCAAAAGAAAATTAAAGAAAGAGTATAGGGATAAAGTTGGGGCTATTCCTGCTGATCGTTATAAGGAGATCGTCCTTATATTGTGTGGTCGCTTTAAAGAGTGTTGACTCTATTAGTTGCGGCTCTGTTGCAGTTTTTTTTTTTCGATAAATAAATATGGTTGGTTCGGGTAAGTGGTTTTTGGGGGTAAGTGGGTCACAGTCACCATCCTAGAACAGAAAAATCATAAACAGTAATTTGCTAAATTTTGTGGGTTGCAAAAAAAAAAAAGTTTGGTTACACACACGCTAACTCATCACTTACGTTTAAAAAAAAATAAATAAAAAAAGCACCTTTCCAGTTTAAAAGGGAAAAAATTTTGTTAA
>JAXGGA010009436.1:0-51378 GCA_038373865.1 Uloborus plumipes
AAATAAAACTTTAAAACTTTTTATATCACTGGATCACTTTGGTTTTTAAACCCTTTAAAAGGAAAAGAGAAAAATACAAAAAAATTTTTCCCCCACCATTTAATCAGTTCAATAAATCTGGTTAGTGTCCCTAGCTACCTATTTGACTGCCTCTCCGAAAAAATAATAACTGTCCATAACTGAGAAAGTATAGTACATCAAATTTTAAATAAATACCCCCCCCCCCCCTCGTAACACCAAAGAGGGGCGGAGGAGTAGAATTAAAACTTAAATATTTTCAATTCGAATTTATGTTCTATATTTTAACTGGACTGGTTCAAATATAAGTAAACAAAAAAGGTATTTGCGTCAAAAACCTTTTGGAAAAGTTTTTGATGCAGCATTCCTAAAAGAATGAAATGAAGATTTACATAGTACGAAATTGGGTTACGAAACTATGTATGCATTGCTAGGTGTAGCTCTCTACTACTGTCTCAGCGCAATGTTTTAGGTGTCTTATCGTTATACACTTAATAAAGCAATTATAAATCACAGCTCAATATTATAAAGAAACTTTCCGGTGCACTGCGAAATTTTGAGTATCAAATCTCATGGTTATACTCTGACCTAACCAGAGTGAATTCTATAAAAATTCGAAATGAAGCATAGTGTGAAAAGTTAATATTTGAAGCTTTGCGTTGATGAAAAGCATGCCATAAATGCTACTTTAAAAAGTGAGTGAATCGATGACCCAAAAGCATATTTCGTTGCATAAGTTTTGAGTCTTCCTCACAGTAGAAATTTAAAAGTAACAAAAAATAATACTTTACATTTTTTTAGTTAATTTGAAACTATAAAAAATATCTAACACAGAGCAAAATTACTGTTTCAAGTATGCGTTTACGTTTTATTTGATGGAAACTATTTCAAATTGCAGTGAAGAATCCGATAAATGAATCACTTGAGTGTAACGTTGTTAGTTATCCTTCTCTATAGTACGCTCTTGATGTTTCCATTTTATTCAGTAGACGACCAGAATCATGAAAGCTTCAGCAGTTTAAGGTTTCTGTTTAAAAAAATCCCATTAGCACATTTTTTTTTCTACTTGATTGTAGCTTGTTCGTCTATTAAGAAGCTAGTGCGCGGTGAGAGAATTATTGGCGCAGTTAAGGAATTTTAAAAAAGGAGGAGGGAGAGGGAGTGTCATATAACTCTCAGAAATACATTCTCAAATCTCACATTGACGTCGTATTTGAAGTAATGGTTTTGTAAAAAAAAGCTCTACGTAAACTTCTCATGAATTTGGCGGAAATTACGTCACATTCGAAAATAGTATGATTGAAGAATCCTGAAGCGATTCCTTTTTTCTGAAAGTGTTTAAGGTATGTTAATCAGTGCCTTTTCTTTGGGAGTAATTCATTAATATTATGTATCTATCTATCTGTTCAATAATATTAATATTTCGGGAAACATAACAAAGATCTGAAAAATGTATTTTGTGCTGTGGCATTATCATTATTATAGTCTAAAATCCCACTGCAGTTTATCTACACTCAAAGCGTACACTCATGACGTATATGTCAAATTAAAGCTGATTTTTTTCTGAACGTCATGCACTATGTCCGCCTATGTAAAAGTGCCCGAAACCTATAGGCAGCCTAGCCTAAACAGGTCACATGAATGTAGTATTTCTGCACTCATAGCGTACACTCATGACTCATATATCAAATTAAAGCTAATTTTTTTCTGAACGTGGTGCACTAAGGCTGCCTATGTAAAAGTGGCTGCAACCTCTAGGCAGCCTGGCCCTGGCCTGAAGTTTAAGGTCCAAAATTTCAAATGGTTATAAAAGACGGAAAAATGGGTAGATTCTTTTGCTTTTTAAACTTAAAATTATTCTTAATGTGAGTACTTTTTCAAAAAAAAATTGAACTTAAGTTTCAAAAATTGCCGATAGGGGCGCTTTAGACTTTGTAGCTGAAAACTGCTACTTTTTACCGTTTGTTTTCGTATTTTCGTAATTGATTCAAAGAGTTAAAACTCTAACTTAAATTTTGAGATCAAAATATCAACTAATTTCCGGTTTTTAGCAATACTCGGACCAAACGTCAAAAATTGTGTTTTTCTGCTTTTCAACTAGTCCTTTCATGTAAAAAAATTATTAAAATCACCTGATAATGTTAAAATAAAATCAGATGAACCCTTTCGTAACTAAAAAAAGGAAAAAAGCATTTTTTTTTACCCAGAAATTTCGTATTCTACAACTCACAAAGTGTGCATTTAATTTTATTTTCACATTATTAGTATCGCCAGATGATTTTAATAATCTTTTTTACATAAAAGGACAAGTTAGAAAGTAGAAAAACACATTTTTTGACGTTTGGTCCGAATATTGCTAAAAGCCGGAAATTTAAGTTAGAGTTTAAACTTTTTGAATCAATTACGAAAATACGAAAAAAAAAAAACGGTAAAAAATAGTCGTTTTCAGGCTACAAAGTCTAAAGCGCCCCCTATCGGCAATTTTTAAAATTTAAGTTCATCAATTTTTTTTCGAAAAAGTACTCACATTAAGAATAATTTTAGTTAAAAAAGCAAAAGAATCTACCCATTTTTCCGTCTTTTATAACCATTTGTAATTTTGGACCTTAAACTTCAGGTCCGGCTGCCTAGTGGTTGTGGCCACTTTTACACAGGCAGCCTTAGTGCACCACGTTTAGAAAAAAATTAGCTTTAATTTGATATATGAGTCATGAGTGTACGCTATGAGTGTAGAAATACTACATTCATGTGACCTGTTTAGGCCTGGCTGAATATAGATTTCGGGCACTTTTACATAGGCGGACAAAGTGCATCACGTTCAGAAAAAAATCAGCTTTAATTTGACATATACGTGATGAGTGTACGCTATGAGTGTAGATAAACTGCAGTGGGATCTTAGACTATTATTGTTTGTGCGTGTGTGTATGTTTTTTTTTTTTTTTTTTTTTCCTTTTTTTGAAGGTTTATACACTTTCAAAAATGAATATCACTTTCGAGGATTACTACGATGTGTTTCGGAAAGAGCAGCGTCGAAACCAAAATCGAAAAAATAAATAAGTGAGTGTCTAAATAAATCAAGAAATAGAGCAAACCACGGATCATTTATATTTTACTCTACTGTTTTTTTCCGTTGACAGCTGTACTTATAAGGATACAATGATGACTGTCAAACAATTTCTCTCTTAAAATCAGTTTAAAAAATTTCCAAAACCATTTAAGAGGGGCACCCACACCAACTTTTCGTCAAAGGAATTGAAGTATAAAATTAATTATTTTTGGCATTTGGTTTTTACAAAAACTAACTCATGCAACCGTTCTAACTCAAATACAAACTGCGTATTACAGTTTTTCTTTCAGCTTTTACTTGATCTTAAATTCGAGAAATTTCAATGATTTTTTTTTTTATTACCAAAAAATACATATATAAATCAGAATTGATAAGTTCTTGACACATTCGAGTTCTTGAATTGTACCTTGACAATAGCTCATTCCATGAGATGATAGACTTTTCTACTTAACCTTTCTTCGAGTTTTTTAAGAGGCAGATTTGCATGACGGATTCAGATTGATAGACATAGATTCAATTGCTATAATTTATGATATTGACAAAAGATAAAAGTCAGATTTATAGCTATAGGGTCGTCCACGAATGATGTCACGTTGTGAGACATAAAATTATGAGTTTGACGAGGGAGAGAGGTCAAAAGAAGTGTGACATCACATGTTTTGTAAATAACGATGCGCTTATGAAAAACCGCGTGGCATGGAGTGTTGAGGGGGTAAGGTAATACGTAATGAAGGGACGAATATGCAGATGGTCAAATTTGATTTTAAAAAGTGACATCAATTAAGGGTTGTCCCTATAGAGAAATTATTAAAAAGATATCAAATGAAGTAAAATAATTTAAGCCGTGTCGTCATAGTAGTCATTACATTAACCAGCGGGTGACCGAGCTCCGCTCGAGGAAAACAGGTATCGAAGCTAACTCGAAGATTTAAATTTTCAATTGTGATTTATCAAAACAATACATGCCATAAGAAAATTTGTGAAACCATTGGTGAAAAGATAACCGGTTAAAGTGCACCATTGAAAACTATTCTATACAAAGATTAAGTTTGAAAAGCAAGGGCGGATCCAGCTCCTGGCTAAGGAGGGGGTCATTTTCGGATAGGGGGGGTCAAAGTGCAATTTTTGTGCAAAAATGGGGGGTTTTGGCAATTTTTTCGGAATATAAGTCCCAAAAAGGCAATTTTTTGCTATATTTGGTAGGTTAAGGGGGGGGTCATGACCCCCATGACCCCCCCTATGGATCCGCGCCTGTTGAAAAGTCATAGGAAATAAAATGTAATTGATAATAAAAAAACTATACAATTAAAGAAATGGTATAAAGTGAGCAGTGTAAAGATTGAAGTGTGTTGAAGTTCAATATTTTTGACAAATTTATTTAGAAAAACCAAACTTCGTGATTCCTCGTGGCCAAAAACCCCAGACCTCCAAGTTTACCGGAGTTAATTAATTTTAGGGCGATTTTCGACTTGGCAACCATTCCTCGTATTACCCCTAACGTGTACCACGGGACCGAGCCCGCTCGGTTAAAAAAAAGAGGTTTGTAAACTCGTGTTTTTTTCTAAAGTGCGAAGTACTTATTTAGATAAACTTGAAAAGCATTTTTGAGCCTTTGGTTGCAGTTACGCATTCAAAACAGCCGTAATTTATTAAAAAAAACACAACCCTATTTAATCCATGCTCACCGTAAAATCACACCTAATTTCATTTCATTTGGCGCCGAAGGCGCGGGAGGCTTTGATGCGAATGGATGCAGAGTCACTGTTCTCCAGTACGCATTTGGTTCCAGTTGGTTTTGACTTTCACTTCACTTTACACTCCAGGTCCCCCCCCCCCCCCCGTACATACCACAACTCGATTTTTAACCGGGATGGGGCCCTGAAGAGCGCTCTGTTCATTTTTGAAAAAGGCGCAAGGACTGAGTAAACCCTTGGCCCAGCACACCCCAGAGGTTTCGTTTCACTTGGAGGATTTTGTGACCACGAACATTTTTAACGTCCCCCAGCAATCATTGATGAAGACAGTTTATCTTTGATCGGCAGCTATATGATCGACCCGAGACCCTCCGGTTACGAGTCCGACGACTTACCGATTGGACTACCGCGGCCTCAGGCCCCTACATAGACGAGCCGACGCATCAAGATTACCACTTTGGATCCAGCGCGTGTGTGATGATTGTCTTTTCTGGCCAGTTATCGCTTTTTGGTAACTTTTTACGTAAATTTAACAAAGCTTGGCAATGTCCCGAAACTTTACTCTGGTAACCCTAATTCCTCAATAATGAAAAATGAAAGTTAAGGAGTTGGATCCAAAGTGGTGAAACTTAAGCTTGATGCGTCGGCCTGTCTATATAGCGGCTCTACCGCTGCCCATACCCAATTCTAACTTTATTTTGATCGATCTCTTTTAAATTTCCAAAACAATAACAATTATAACGTGTTGCCAAAAATTATTTGCCAAATACCATAAAAACATAAATTTACGCTGATGTGATTAAATATGAAATCCATTGTTAACACGCGGTTGCTATGAAACGGTAATAATAAGAGTAATGATAAAGAAAATGGCGTAGTAAGAAATCTTCTCAAACTTTTAATGAATCCTATCTGTAACTCCGAACTTTTCGACCGTAGCGCTTCAAAACCGGTGCCAATCGATTCCCCGTGGCCAAAAACCCCAGACCCCCAAGTTTACCGGAGTTTATTAATTCTGGGGCGATTTTCGACTTGACAAACATCTCTCGTATTATAGTATAGGATTAATAAGCAAAAGAGAAGAATAAGTAAAATTTTGTTTATTTACCATTTGTGTGAGCTGTTCCATTCTCTTGGGGTTTGAGCTTGGCGACTTTGGCATCAGTGCGCTCTTCGGAGATGGTCTGGATGTGGCCCGTTTCTCGGAGAGCCATCTCTCGTCGAGTCTGTTCTTCGATTTCCAATTGAATCTTGGCAGTGGCAGCTTGTTTCAAAGATGTGTTGTTAGTACCCACCATCTTTCCAAAAACACGGACCTGTGAGAGAAGTGCATCGTATTTAGTGGATTAATAGAATGTATTTGTTTGCCGTTCACTTGCATAACAATGTTGAAAAAATGATACTGACGACAAGCTTAATTTAAAAAAAGTTGACAAAGTGCATTTTTGAGTTAAAATGACAGCTAAGTGCATCAATCTTGTTGATAACATCTGTACAATCACGAAGAAAAAAAGGGAAACACTTCTATCACTTAAATCATCATACGGAGTGGTTGGTAATTTACTTGCCACTGCGAGTGATTTTGCTGATGCGGATACCGGTGAAAGTTGACTTTCTAACTTTGGCTTTTCTCGGTAATTTATATATAAAGTGCAAAGTACAATCTTGACTGTCTAAAAATAGTTTTGGCTGGCAAGATTTCAAAAAAATTCAGAAAAATAAGTAAAGTGTTAATCGACATTGAACATTTCTTTAAAATTATTTAAATAAAATTTTGATAAGGCCTCACATATATATCTAAAAACAAAGTTAATTTCAAAATTTTGCCTAGAATTCCCATTTTTTACAATTAAAATGGATTCAAAAAGCTTAAATTCACCTAATTACTAAATTCAATTGTATTCTGCACCACACACAATTTGAGCAAAATTAGTATATTCACTAAGAGGTCATTAATATTGTTAACTGGATAATTTAAAAGATAAAGTTTATAAAGTAATGGAAAAACAAATATTAAGGTATTTTAAGGAGAAAATGGATACAGTGCTGGATAAAAATACAGGGCCAGCAAAGAAACAGCAGAGATATTGAAGTAAAATAGTGCAGGTGGTTGTGGAAGGAAAATATCTAAAAACGAGGATCATACTTAATATAAGTTACGGAAAAATACATTGAACAATTAAGTATTATTATCTTATCACTAAGCCGTTTAACATAAAGAAGATGCTGGACAAAATTAAAATGCCTCATTAGTCTAATGATGAAAATAAAGTTGACGCGGAAGAAAGTGCTGTATCTTTTAAAAAGTTTGGGCCAAAGAAGGACCCTATAAAATATTTACATTTTGAGCGGAATGAAAAAGTACCTGAGAAGATTTCACTTGGCTTGGCTTAACATAACTGTCGTCTTCCCTTGGTGGGAGGCCTTTCTGTTTCCTCAGCTCCTCCTCCCGATCCCTAGCCATCCTGATCTCTTTCTCGACGGCAGACTCTTTGCTCAGCTTGAAAGCAGTCTTCTCTTCAGAAACCGAGACAGGAGGCGAGGGTGACGTGGTACCCTTCTGCCCAAAGACGCTGCTCACGCGGTACCCGGGTCCCGAAGGGGTGGGGCTGTGTGCCTCCTTCTGGGGGGCGGGGGAGGGGCTCTTGGGGGGCACGGGGCTTACCACTGGGGAGAGAAGAGCTTGCTCCTCCCGCATCACTCTCAGCTCCTCTTCCCGCTCCCGCATCTCCCGGATCTCCATGGCAATCTTGGTCTCGGTGGTGCAGCTGCTGTAGGGCTGCTCCGTCTTCTGGACTCCGGGGATGATTCGCTTCACGCCCCCGGATTTGACGAATTGCTCAATTTCGGGGTTGCTGGTGGGGGTCTTGATGTCGCTGGTGGGAGTGCTGGATTCCGTTGAAGATGGACGGGAGCTGTGATCTTCAATGCCTGTTGAGAGGAAAGGGAATATGGTTAATCCATTAATGCCTAGCGTCCCTTTTTAGGGACGGTCCAAAAAAGGGTCTGAATTTCCCCAAAATGAACATTTCAACCAAATAATAGTGTTCAATGAGTACCTTGGTATTGTTTCAATTCGTTATTAACAGATTGCAGCATATAACCATTGTAAAGTGTGTTCTGTAGCAGTTTTAATATGATCTTTATCAAAAAGGATATCGTTCACAATCTCAAGAAAAAAAGCTAAGTTTTCAAAGTTATTCCCAGCTTCCCAGTTTATTTTAACTGCTGATTTTATTTCTTCTCATAAAATGTCATTTTAGATATTGTATCGTAGGCAGAAAAAAATTTTAGTTTAAAAACTATGTACCCTCTGGGGTCTATCGTAACTTTTAAGGAACAATTTTTCTTTAATTAATAAAAACATTATTTTTTACATAGTATTTTTTTTTATTATTTTTCCTGTCCATTAAACATTGTTTGTAACCAGTATACAAAATATCTTTGGAAAAAAATGTCAGGCATTAATGGGTTAATATAAGCGAGGATAGGCAAGACGCACTCTCGTCATTTCAACAGTTTCCAGGAGCGGTCAAAGGTTGCAAACACAATACACTTTCATCGGAAAACAATAAAAACCACGCCCACGCATATGCAAATACATTGATTTCTCAAAGCCGGGGGGGGGGGTAATTAACCTGTCTGACCATCATAAATGATGGGCCTATCGAGGCGTTCGAAAGTATCTATGGGGCACACGGACACATTTATAACAATTCCGATTTAAGGGAACAACAATATTATACACTCAGAAATATATATACAGGGTGTCCACTCCAATCGTGGACCAATAGCTAATTTCTAAACCGTTAGAGATAAGCATATAGTTTATTTAAGAAAAAATCTCCAAATTTCGAAAGGAATTTTGGGTCTATTCAATGTTTTTCAAAAAATCAAATTTTGAAAGAGTTACGAAATTTAAATTTTTATACAGCCCCCAGTCCTATCAATCATATTTAGTAAAACATTCTTGACACTGTAACGTTTAAAACTAAAAAAAAATCACTCTTCTACGACAAAAATTGATCGAGTTATGACGTTTTGAAAAATCAAGATTTTGAAGGATTTCGCATACGGTCCCTTAAGCCAACCACTCTCGATGACGTCATGAAATAATGCAAAATCTTGATTTTTCAAAACGTCATAACTCGGTCAATTTTTGTGGTAGAACAGTGATTTTTTTTTTTTTTTTAGTTTTAAACGTTACAGTGTCAAGAATGTTTTACTAAATATGATTGTTAGGACTGGGGTACTGCATAAAAATTTTAAATTTCGTAATTCTTTCAAAATTTGATTTTTTGAAAAACATTGAATAGACCCAAAATTCCTTTCGCAATTTGGAGATTTTTTCCAAAATAAACTATCTCTAACGGTTTAGAAATTAGCTATTGGTCCACGATTGGAGTGGACACCCTGTATATACAATTAATTCAAACACATTCTTTTGAAAAACTGCGTAACTACGCATAGAAAAACAAATCAAAATGAAGCGCAAAACCATTATTGTTTCATTGTTATAATGTTAAAATTTACAAGGTGGGCATGTGCCCAGGGGGGAGTAGCTCCTAAACGCCTTTAACTTTTCTATGTTTACGATACATTAAGGCTTTATGCTTGATACGTTAAGGGTTCTTTTTACATTTTGACTTTTTTTACGTTAGTGGTAAAATAGGCATGGATACAATTTTACATAATCATTCCCAGCATCATCTTTACAAAATTGATTGCGACTAATGTAAACTTTTACTTCTTTTGATTTGTGTTTTCTTATAAAATGCTTGCTGTTGTTTCTTATGGCGGGCAGTAACATCTGGACCGTGTCTATGAATCTGCGCGTTTTTAGGCCCTCCATAACAGCAGATGGGTTTTACAACTTTCTCTTACCAAAATCGATAAAGGCCAAGTCGGACTTCAACCTTTGGGGCCTTACGGTCATAGACCTCCTGAAGCTGCAACTACCTTCTTCACCATGACTTATAAAATGGTTGAAAGAATTAAATGCAGTTTGGTAATCATTTCTATGCATCGCATAGCTGATTTTACTCAATAAAAACATACATGTATACATGCACAAGAAACTTATTAATTATCCACCAAGTAAAATACATTGCTCTGTAGTTCTAGATTTAATTGCAGTGATGCAAAGTTATTTTTTATTGTTATTATTTAGAATGTCTCCAGGACAAATTACATGAAAAGGCATCAATTAAAGGCATTGATCTGACTAGCTGATATGATATCTGCGACGTTTGCCGTCGTCTGCTCTAATAATGGTTCAAAAACAAACTCATCTTTTGAGAAAAGAAGAAAAAAAAGCATTCTCGCATACATAGAAATCAAATATTAAGACGATATATAATACTCCCTAAGTATATCTGTCTCATTTACAGATCAAATAGTGACCGTGACACGAAGTAACAGAACCACAAATGACCTTAATTATAGGTCCTTAATTATAGTATATACTTGAGAAAATGTAGCACGATTTCCTGAATTCAACTGTTTGAACAGCAGCAACAAGCATTATTTCTTCATAATTGGTTACAATGCAAGTACAATTGAATATCAACTTCACTTCAGCATTTCTCTCAACAAAGAGCTGTGACTACTCGATTCGAAACTAATTAGCCGAATGGATAAAAATGTATTTATCTGAGGAGAGTCGACATCAGGGTCAATCACGTGGTAAATAGCAACAAGAGCTTATTCAGCTGAAAATAAAGGGGGGCTAGGACAGGCCCGTCATTTAGATGATCAAGTAAATCAATAAGCACCATCCTTCTTCCTTTTCCAGTTTTTTTAAACAGTGTAAATATGCATCTGTGTATGTATTTTATTGTTTTGTCTCTACACTATAAAACATGAATGTTGTTTTTACAGTATAATACTGCGAATTTTACAGCAATAAACTGTTAAAATTGCTAATTTTACAGTAATAAACTGCAAAATTGCTAATTTTACTGTACTAAACTGTAACATTGCTATTTTTACAGTACTAAAACATTACTGGTTTTAGTTTATTACCGTGTATTTTACAGTTTTAAACTGGAACTTCTACCGCCAGTATTATACAATTGTTTTTACAGGATTATTCAGGTCAATTTTACAGTAATAAACTGTAAAATTGCTAGTTTTACAGTTTATTACTGTGCATTTTACAGTATTAAATTGGAGCCTCGGCTGCATACTGTAAAAACAACAGTTCATTTTTTGAAGTGTATAAAATGCCATTGAATAAATAACTTTCGCCAGTACTCCCCGAACATTCTGAAATGACGGGCCTATAGAAAGTACTTTTCTAAATTTTAACTTTTTACGGTGTATAAGAAGGAACATTTTTTGGGCGCAATTCGTGAAAATAGGAAGTGTTTTAATGCGGTATTACCTTGCTTCCTCTTCATAGCCGTATTGTGATGGTAACTTAACTATACAAGAATGACTTTCTCTTTTCAAAGAACTCCCAAAGAAAAAATATATGCTCTTCAAAATCAGGAACAAAGTTACTAGAGTCGAGTTCATCTGATTAGCATTACAACGCCTGTCAGTTGATCAACATTTTGAATTTTCTTTCTTTCTTTTTTCCCCTTTCTTCTTTTCTTTTGTTTTATTTATTATTATTGTTTTTTTTTTTTTTTTTTTGAAAATTTATCCTACTTTTGGAGGGCAGCTGCCTTTTCTTGCCCCGCTCTGGATACTCCCATAAATAACAATCCACTTTTAGTTGTAAAATGCAGTGAACAAAAAAATGAGTTTTAAATAATACATTTTCTCAGAGTGTTATATTCTAATTAATAAAATCATTTTTCAAATTAGGCGTGAATCTTCATTTTAAATTTTATGGAGAATAGCCATTTATGCAGGTCCTAGAAAGGCTAGTTTTTAATAAGTTTAAATTGTTTTTATTAAACCATTCATACAGAGCCATAATTTCGATCAGATCACTCGAAATGCTACAATTTTTTCATACATATACCAAGATTATTCTATCTAACCAGCATTATAAGATCACAAATCATAACTAAATATCAACAATTCAATTTTCAAATTTTAGTATTTTAAATCAGTTAAAGGGAAGTTTTTCGTTACAAAACCTCTAAATTTAACTAAAGATCAACCAGCCTACTTATACGAATTTAGAAGCATAAAATGGCTATTAAACTATTTAGCGACCCACGAGGGGAGTAAACATTGAGTAAAACCCGTAAATGAAATGATAAAAAATTAAGAATGGTTCCGGTTTTATACACTCCGTGTAAAATTATTTTTGTACAATTTCACTATTCAGCAAAGTGTAAAAAGCATATTCTTAAATCAACAAATATATTTATTTTCAAACTAGAGATATAGCTAAATTTTCTTCCAATTTAAATGCTTAAGTGTTTAAGAATATTTATTTTCTTCTAGAACAAATGCAAAGTTTTTATTATTAATGTTAAGGAATAACTATAATTTTAGCTTTTTAAGCAAAAGATTCGATATCAAATGATGATGAAAATATAATAAAGAAATGTACTTCGTACGGTAGCCTTGAGTAAGGACAAAGTAATTGAGATGCTTATGAAACTAGTCAGTTAAAAGGAAAACAAACAGTGATGCAATTGCATTCAAGTTAATATACGACAAGGAAAACAAACAGCAAGAAAGATGTTTAACCTAACTTGCATCGAGTCATTTTTCCACCAATTTACACATTTAGTTTTCGATAGTTTATTTAACTTTCAAGTGCTAAAAAAAACTTGCTTATGGAAAAAATAAATACTGTCGATTCCGCTTGATGGATCACTTTTTGATAAACAATGGGGGCGGAGTATTCCCAGAAATATAAACATTTTCATCGATGCTATATTATAAGCATATTTTCTTCTTTTTAAATCCTAATTCTACTTTTGAAAGCAAAGTGAATTAATATGGATAATGCGGATGGTTCTGTACTGAAGATCTGCAATGCGACTCATGAGCAACATGCGATGCTTCGATAGATTTTTGTAAAAAAGGTTTTGCTACATAAATTTTTTTTGGACACGGAGCACATAAGAGTGAGGCTGATGCTCTGGTTTCACACCGAAAAATAAAGGAAAACATTATGGAACGAAAAACACAGAAAAAAAATAGGTATATGCCCCCATGAGTCTTTCTTCTTTGTGACAAATGTTCATGCTTTTGAACTTTTTACCTCTATAAGACCCTCAGACAAATATTAACGGTTAAAGTAATGCTCCCTTCCTCTCCAAATAAATGTAATGTCTTTAAAACTGTTGAAAACTTTTATTAAATGGGTGGAGGGGCGGGGGGGAGTCCAAAATGTGGCACCCGATGGGGGAAAACAAGGAGCATATTTGGATTCAGTTGGTCGTTTCACATAAGGATCGGTAAGAATTCTGCTAGAAGCAACTTGAAAGTTTTTTTTAGGGGGGGGGGATAGTTTTTCATGAAATGAATATCTGAATTTTTAATAAATTTTATTATGTGCAGCGGAAGAATTTCAGGGGATAGGTAATTTCAGCAGTTTCTGAAAAAAGAAGAAGCTAAAACTGCAATTAAGTCTGTTTCATTATTTGCTTAACTGTTGATTCCTTTTTGGTCCCACTATGAAAAATTTCGGATGTTATATTGTTCAATAAAATACATTACATTTCATTTTGTTTTTTGAAAAGTTTCACAGGACACTATCTGCCAATTTTTCAAAATTTTTAAATTCGATTTTTTTTTTTTTTTGAAAATTATTCAAATTACTTAACAGAATAAAATTAATTGGTTAATTTAAATGAGCTATTATACAGCTTTATATTACTCATAAAACTTGTATCGTCCCATTTTAAAGGGCATTTCACAGAAAGCTGCCTTACATTATCTGTTGCAGTCGATTTATTGACGGTCTCACTTTGAAAATTTTCGGACATAATTATTAGAATATTTTAAAAATTAAATATTTTTAAAAATTTTGGAAAGGCATTACCTTTACAAATTTGAAATAAAAAAATGTGTGAAAAAAAACTTGTTTTCGAAAGTTTTTCGGGTTGCAGTAACTAATGTGCATGTAATTACTTTTAAAATGAGCTTGAAAGTATATATAAAGTTGTCAAATAATAACATTTGAATATATGTACTGCATGTAGCATGCGTAAACGAATCAGGGACCAAAGAAGTCAAAATCGCATAGTGCTCAATTCATTTGCACACAGACACTCACGCATCAACAGGTTCAAATCACTTTTACACTGTAAAAAATAAATGTTGTTTTTACAGTATAATGCAGCTAATTTTACAGTAATAAACTGGAAAAAATGCTAGTTTTACAGTTTATTACTGTGCTTTTAGTTTTAAACTGAAACATCTGCTTTCAGTATTGTACTGCAAAAACAACTACTTTTTTTTCCTGCAGTGCATAATTACTTTTTTTTTGGAAAACTGAAGTTTCATAACAAAATACGTAACGGTTTCTTATATTACTCAAATGAGGGAGTTTCCGAAATTTCAAAAGTATTTTTTTCTGAAAGAGCATGCTTCAAAACATAGGAATTGATCATTTTTTTATTTTTTGACACAGTTATATATCTTTTATGAATTATTTTAACCGGTGCGCAGATGCTATTCTGAGAAAAAAAACCTCTGCGCATGACGTCAGTGGTGCACGTAAGGGCGAAATCTAATTGGTTGTAGTGAGATGACGAAGGTCGTGACGTCACCGATTCCTGCGATTGGACAACTCAAGTCAAGCAAAATGGTGTTAGGTGCACCATTAATGTCACAAAAACCACGCCCCGTTTTTAAGGTAAGGTATTTAAAAAAAATAATAAAAAATAAACTGTTGGGAAAATTAAAGTATTTTCCGGGCCCATGTTATTTTTTTATATCATTCTATCAATTTCAGTAACAGTGACTGAAGGAAACTCCCCCATTGTGTAAAAATTAACAGCCAAAAACTTATAATTCTGGAATAGAGTGCAAATATATGGATAAAAATATCACACCCTTGCAGATGGATTGACTAGTATATAAAATAAATATGCACAGCTACTAAAACGAAATTTAAAAAAAGAGAGAAAAAAGTAAGAGTTAAAAAATATAAAAAAGTTAAAATAATAGTAAAAAATAAATAGATTAAAAAATAAAAAATAAACTAATGATAAATTTTATAAAATATTTGATGCGTATATTTTGAGATTGCTCTTTTCAACCTTTCCTTATGTAAAATACTAACATAATTTCTTACTTCCATATTTAAATTTTACCATCAAAAAATCATTACAAAAATTACAGTTAACATATGTAAAACTTCTTTAACCCTTTAATCAGTTTGCCCGTACTGTGTACGTGCTACCCGAAATTGGCCTCATCTGGCCCTGGCCAATCATCGATATTTTCTGATTTCCTTTTCTGGTTTGCCCGAATTTTTCATTATTGAAAGAGGCTATTTAGTAGTATTATTTTTCAACAGATGGTGTGGCTTGTCCATGTAAATGAAATGCTTTTCATCCGGGTTTTTCTATGTAGCGGGAAAGCGGTAACTTTTTGTTCTACTGTATGACTAGACCAGGGGTGGCTAACCTTTTTAGGGAGAGTGCCACTATCTGAAGAGAAAAAGCTCAGCGTGCCACATTGTATTTTTCCAACAAACTGAAAATTAAAAAAAAAATATAATAGATTTTATGTTGGCTGACTATGTAATTCTTACTCAAATGAAACATTTTCTCTCGTAAATCTGAGCAATTGAAATCTAAATGACAATGGAGATAAGACAAGTCCGAACTTAAGAGTTATCATTAATAAACACTTTTATAGGTTCTTTCAGTTGGCTTATGCTTAAAATAGAAACGAATAACATCAAACATTCTATTCTAAAAATTAAACAGACTGTACTTAATGTGGTTTATGAGTCTGTATCTTTTTACCAAGTCTTTAATTTTAGGATTAGTTCTTGAGAATCCAAAGAAGTTTAAGTGTTTTAAGTGCTATCAATTAATATTCAACTGTATTTAGATTTTTCGCATTCATAGCAAAAAAATTTGTTTAGAAGCGTATTTTGAACCAAATCTATAACAGCACCAGATGGCTAAAGTGTGTAAATGTGAAAAAAATTTTGTTGGTAGAAATTTCCTAACTTCTATATAACGTGAATGACTTTCTGTTGAAGAAAGCTCTTATATTTGATAACCAATGCAAAAGGTCAGTAATTCCGATTTGGATTTCAGAAGGGTAACAAGTAGTGTCTTGCAGAGAAATAGACAAAGAATTTGAAAAGATCAGAATTTTTTTATCATCCTGAAAATCATCAAACTTAACATTGAATGAATACTTAAAATAGATGCAAAATTTTCTCCATATATCATTGGAAAATTATTAAATTTTGTTTAATACTTTCAGTATTAATTTTTAATGTTTTATTCTTTTTTCTCGAAAGTAGAGAGAAAGAAACTGAAGTTTTATCATAAAAGAATGTAGATGGCCTATACTGGTTCATGAAACTTTTTCTTAGTACAATCTTAAATTTAAATTACTTAAACGCCGGATAACAAGAGATGACATAGCTAAATTCAATTGCTATTCATCATTCCTAAGTAGCAAGTCCTCATTGGTTTCCTTTCAGATATTTTAAAAATCACTCTCCCTAAAATTCTAAAATCTTATGATTATATTTTTCTTTGGTTAGCTATCGCACACTTCAATAAAGGAGTAGCTTGCCACTCTCCTCTTTCTCCTGGGAAAAGTTCACAACACATTCAGAGCTCTAATTCGTAGTTTGTCAATACAGTGAACTCTACAGGGTCCCCAACAGAGAAAAATTTTCATTCCTTGGCAAGGAGTTTGTGATAGCGATGACACTTTTGAAGTTTTTTCCCCAAATTAGTTTCGAGTAATGTAACAAAAACAATTTAAAGGTCTTCATTTGTGTAACCATACCGAATTTTGACCGATCTGGCTTCTTAATTTTAGTTGCAGATTTAACTTTTTTTTAAATATTATTTCATCACCCGTAGCTGAAACTATTGCAGATCAAAAATCCATTCTGCAGCATCGAAAGTTTCATTCGTTTTCAAGCACAAATATGCTTTACTAAGCATTGTCTGTCACAGCTTTCGTTGGACGTCCGAAGCTGACGCTAAGTACTTTGCAATATTGTAGTAAAGACAATTTGTAAGCCAGCCTCCTGATATTTAATCGTCACAATATCATTATATTTATCAGTTCAAGGATTTTAGTTTTATCAATATTTTTGGGATCGACATTTTTTCTTCATCTGGAATTTTTTCAAAAAGTCTTCGCGTGCCACTCTTACTGCTCTGCCGTGCCACATTGTGGCACGCGTGCCGCGGGTTGGCCACCACTGGACTAGACAGTATGAAAAATACTTCTGAACTGTTTGGAAAATAGTAAACTTCAAAATTCACATTAAGTGTGAGAGAAATTTTTGCATAATTTGTAAACCATTCTTTACTGCCTGAAGAATGTACTTGAAAAATGCAAACATTTAGGGTTTTTGTGACCAAAATTGTAAAATAAAAAATGTTGTAAAAGCATTAAAAACGGAAAGAAAAATTAAAAAATTCTGAATATTCTTATTCTCTTAAGTGTGGTACTATAAGGTAACCAGTAATATTTAACTATTCAGTAATATTTAACTACATACAATAAAAAAATGCCTTTTTTGGAAGCATTTCTGGTAAAATAATTGACCGCTTAAAGGGTTAACACCTAATGGAGTTTTTGTTTAAAATATCTCCAATCCGCGATTCTTTTAAATAAATTTTTACAAGTCAGCAGACCAAAAAAAGTTTGAGAAACGCTGGTCTAAACTTTAATTTTCGGGGGTTGTATTGCTATTGCTCCTCTCATAACTTAAGGGGAGGAAAACCTTATCCTTAAAACTCAGGAGATAAATCGCAGCACATTTGTTGACACATAAAGTCGATTTCAGTGATACTGTCTGATCTTCTTACGTAAAACCTTCCGCGCATTTGCGCATGCGTCAGATATTCTCTGATCTTACCAAAATAGGGGTGATAGGTAAGATAACAACAAGGGGAAGAATAATAAAAATCATTTTGAACCGTATCAAACAACGTGGAACGATTCTAATTTCAAATGCATAGTTTAGTTGAATATTTCAAAAGGATATAGCAAATGCAAGTTTTAAATTAAAAACTTCAGAAAGTTATCACCCACAACCAATCTACTCCTTTTTAAGTGGAACTGTTCGCGAGTGCTAGGCGCTGGTTTCATAGACAGACAGTAGACAAGTTTCCCTCCCCTGGTCTGCAGTTTCGAAATTTTAAGCTTTCCGCGGCAGGGTCACATGCGCGTTAAATGCTAAATTCTAGAGCAGCCCGAGTATATTCGAACTTGCCACCAAGAAGGTCAAGTTCTATACGGCAAAGCACTAATATTCTGCAGCAGTAAATAGGCCGATCACTAAATATTTCTTGCTTCAATGGTGTGGATATAACAGATTGGACTACTTCCTATGCACGACCACGAGAACAGGTTTTCAGTAATATTTGATTGATGATCGTGTAGCGGCACAGAAATTAACGTCATGGAGCACCGTTGAGTGAAACTAATGCACGAATTTAAACTTGGAGGAATGTGCAGAAAAAACTAGTGCATTTAAATGGAACATGGATTTAATATACAGGGTGTCCACTCCAATCGTGGACCAATAGCTAATTTCTAAACCGTTAGAGATAAGCATATAGTTTATTTAGGAAAAAATCTCCAAATTACGAAAGAAATTTTGGGTCTATTCAATGTTTTTCAAAAAATCAAATTTTGAAAGAGTTACGAAATTTAAATTTTTATACAGCCCCGCAGTCCTATCAATCATATTTAGTAAAAAATTCTTGACACTGTAACGTTTAAAACTAAAAAAAAATCATTCTTCTACCACAAAAATTGACCGAGTTATGACGTTTTGAAAAATCAAGATTTTGAATGATTTCGCATACGGTCCCTTAAGCGATCTCTCGATGACGTCATGAAATAATGCAAAATCTTGATTTTTCAAAACGTCATAACTCGGTCAATTTTTGTGGTAGAAGAGTGATTTTTTTTTAGTTTTAAACGTTACAGTGTCAAGAATTTTTTACTAAATATGATTGATAGGACTGGGGGGCTGTATAAAAATTTAAATTTCGTAACTCTTTCAAAATTTGATTTTTTGAAAAACATTGAATAGACCCAAAATTCCTTTCGTAATTTGGAGATTTTTTCCTAAATAAACTATATGCTTATCTCTAACGGTTTAGAAATTAGCTATTGGTCCACGATTGGAGTGGACACCCTGTATATAACCATTCGTTTTGACTGCCTTAAAATGAAATAAAATATTTTTTACCGAATTAAATAACGCGTTCACGGCTAAAATTGTTTCAAATAAAATATTAAACGTTAATAGCACACAATTGTTAATCAGCAGATATCCAGAAACCTATTTTGAACCCAATGAAAGGGGCAAATGATATAATGTTCTATTTTTTCAAACAACAATACTGTTCTTTTTCTTACAATACACTGCAAAAAATGAACAGTTTTTTTTTGCAGTATAATACTGGCAGCAGAGGTTCCAATTTAAAACTGTACAATGCACAGTAATAAACTGCGAAACTAGCAATTTAGGTTTCTTACTGTAAAGTTAGAAATTTACAGTTTATTGCCTTGAATTTTAGCAATATTATACTGTAAAAACAACAGCATAATACTGGCAGCCGTGGTTCCAGTTTAAAACTGTAAAATGCACTGTAATAAACTGCAACAATTAACAATTTTGGACTTTAGCACTGTAAAATTAGCTATATTACAGTTTATTACTATAAAATTAGAAATGTTTACAGTTGATGTTAGATTTGTTTACAGTTTATTACTATAAAATTAGCTGTATTACACCGTAAAAACAACATTCATTTTTTAGTGTATCATTACATATTTGTGACTACTAAATTATAATATTATCATAAAAATATTTGCAGCTTTCTTCATTAACCCTTTTGTATTTTTACACTATATTTTTAATTATGTATCTAGATCAGCCCCGGGTTTTCCTATCGAAAGTTTTGAAAGTTTATCATTTTGTACAGCGATGTTTTCAAATGTGTGGCACTAACTTTGCAAAATAAAGGCACTAATGATCACAAATAGCAGTGTTAGTGCAGGACTTGGCTTCAAAATAACCCATTCAAACAAACTATTACCTTAATACAGAATTTTTTAATTGGGCTTATAAATTTGTCCTGGTTTTACGTAATGATATTACGTATAAACTTAAAGTAGCATAGTGTTTATTTTTTAACGCCGTTAATGAGTTACACTGAATTGAGAACTATTTATTCCATTATTCATCTCTATTTAACGAAAAAAAAATGTCGAACTGAGTTAAGCTACGAAAAAAAAAAATCAAACATTTTGAGTCCGTAATTCTGATTACCAGTGTAAGCAACAGAAAAAAAAATGATGCAAAAACATTAAAAACAACGTTGAATATATTAACAGTAAAATTTGTTTCCCAGTTACACCGCGTGTATTGCAGAGAAGCTATCGCAAAGAGAATGCATGCAACCGGTAACATGCAATTATTTCGACACTTAAGGGGCATTTAATAAGAAGCTCGAGGAGCCAAAAATTTTTTTGAAGTGTGAAATAAAATAAGTATATGAATTCTTGATTACAACCGCTCAAAAATTGCAGTTAACCTTAATATTGTTATATTTAGGTTAATTCTAAAGCTGCCAATAAAATTTAAGTTCAAAATTTGAGAGAAGAAGAAATAGAGGAGTTTATAGAAAAAGCTATACGTACAAAAATGTATACAGTCTCTTTCTTCTTTTCTCAATTTTAATTTAAATTTTATCGGCTGCTTTAGCACATTAACCTAAATATAAAAAAAAATTAGGTTTAACTGCAAATCTTGAGTGTTGTAATCAAATCATATACGTATTTTAGTTCATAATTTTTACTGCGAACCAAGCTTTTAGAAATAGCCTTTAATGGAAAGCATTTTTTCATATGTTATTCTTAAGTTTCTTAAATTCATTTGTTTATACTAGGAGATTTTAAATTTGCTTATACTTGTTAGTTTTTGATCAAATAAGTGACTTTTGCCTTACAAATATACACTAATATGAATACGTTTGCACAGTCTACCTAACGAGAAAATAACCCTCATTGTTTTGTATTAGTGTTGGGCAAATTTTAACTGTATGAACAATTAAAGATTAACAATTGATTAATTGGCAAACGTAACCACAAACAACTAACAAGTGATCAATTGACAATAGTGGAAAATTACAATTAACAATTTATCAATTGTTAACTGTAGTAGTAATCGTTAACAATACATTAATTGCTAATTGTAGTTTACTACACTTAACAGTTAATTAATTGTTAATTGTAGTTAGCGACAATTAACAATTGTCAATTGTTTTGTGAATTTTAATTAAAACCAACTCTTAAAAAATTACTGGTTTTGTATAATATACTGTACAGGCAACAGGTCTATTACAGGCAAGAAGTCTATTACTCTGAGGCCTCACGTCCCATGTTATGTGCTTCTTTCTCACCTCCCCTGTTACGGGTCAAACCAAAACAATGATTCATACCAACTTAAAACCCTTAATTATAGCTCAAACATTTACATATGAAAAAAGCTTGCCAAGATGAGACTAATTCACGCGGCCAGCGAGAAATCAGCACTAAACTAAAATGCGAAATCGAATATTACTTAAGTCTCAACTATGCGCGCTGCGCTGTTGCTACTGATACTTAAAGCGAATTGTTAGTTTTAATTGTTTCACAAAGCAATTAAAAATAAATTGCAATTATTTTAATTGTGAGAAATGATTAACGTACAGTAATTCAATTAAATTAATTGCAAAGTGCAATTAATAGTTTAATTGCAATTACTATTTTTAATTAATTAACAAGGTAATTGAAAAAATAATTGAGTAATGCCCAACACTGCTCTGTACAGTTGATGGTAAGTTTTTAAACTACACGGGATCTGCATACTTTATTCCTCTGTCAAATTACGCATGAAAACAGGAAGCCATTGGTAGGAATAAAAGTAAGTCTTATGAACTCATTTTGTTGCAAACTCATGCGCTGTTTACGTTCTTTATCTTCTTTTTACTTTGTAGCACATAGGTATTTATTCCTCTCTTTAATGAATTAAACATTTTTGTCACTTAGAATGTTTAATAGTTTTAAAATGTCCTCTTAAGCTTATGTCGGAAATGATATTTCGACATAAAGAATACAATATATTCTTCCTAATCTCATACAACTAACATCGAAAATCTCGAGGAAAAAAACACAGATAAAATAAAATTTATAATTATTAACGCCTAAGGTTGTTGCGTTTCTGACACCACTCGGTTATCCGAGTAGATGAAATTTGCTTGATTTAAGATCGTTTTAGCTCAACACACATGCCATAAGGACCGTTTGTAGGGTAGACATTCTTTCATAACACACTTTCACACCCAGAAAGAACAATGACAGGAGAGAGAGAGAGATACATGAAAAGATATTACCGATATGCTAATAATTGTACTTTTTGCTTTAATTCTGATCAATGAATTACTAGTATTATGACGGGCAAAGGTTTATATATCATAAAGTATAAAATGTGATGTTTTTCATACTTTATAACTAACTGTGTAGAATTCTAGTACTAATAATTGCTATATTATCGCAAGTTACACATTTATGAAGCATTTTCTAATTTTAAGAGACGCGAGTATTTTCTCACGCATAAAAACGTTGTACTCCCAAACGTTAACTATTATTCGTATGAATTAATACCTTTTTTGAGTTTTTAAAATTATCTTTAGAAGATGTTTTTCTAACATATTTTTATAAATGGCTTTTAACTTCGAATCTTTTAATTTCTTGTTATGCAGTTTTTATCACATTTTATATGTATATCTAAAAAATGAGGGCTGAAGGTGGGAGACAATAGATTTTTCAATGTTCCAAACTAGCAAACGTAGTAGGAACATATAACTAGGTGAAAGCATCCGAATCGACATCTTATATGTTAGGCATTTTTTCTTATGAAGGAGAGAAAATATATTTTGAAAAATTTCTAAATTGAAAAGAAATGCACTACTCACTTGCAGAAGAAATTTCTGGTTCATCAGCCATGTCTCGGTCTTCAGATTGAGAAATATCTTCCGAGCTATCCACTTGTGGTATGCACTCGGCCAGCCGCACAAAACCGTCACCGTCATCATCAACAGGATCAGGCACTTCGATACCTTTCACCTGAGCTTGGGCAAAAGCTTCCACTAGTTCCTGTTCATGGCTTTTGACTGTTGCTGAAGATGAAGATGTGATCACTTCGTGAGTAATTATTTCCTGGACAGATTCGGAGACAACTTCACTTTTTTCGTGAACATCTGCACTTGATGAGACCTCACCAACTTCACCAGCCTGCTCAGTTGAATCAGGCTGGTCAGCATCAACTTTCTCCACTACAACTTCTTCCGCCTGTACATCAGCTGCCACCGCTTCAGAAGAAACATGTGCATCAGAAGCAACTTCAACTTCCTTAGTAGCTTTTACCTCCTCTGTGGTAGATTCGACAACTGATTCTGATGCCTCCTTCACCTCTTTCACAACAAGAGTTTGCTCCAGTTTCGATGTATACGTCTTTTCTTCGTTGTATTCTTCAGCATTGTCTTCTTCGAGGGAGTCGGCGCTGTTATTGTTGTCCTGATCCGCATCGGAGCTGGGAGCACCAGATGAAATGATACCGTTTTCAACTGGCTTCTCCTGGACATGATTGGCGTTGTTGTCATTTTCGCAATTATTGTTTTCAATTGGCTTCGCGAATCCATTCGACATTTTCTGCTCTACTTTAGTTTCGCTTTCACTCTTGGTTTCCAAAATCTTTTCTTCGTTCTCCTCTTCCGAAAGAGGTTTAGAACTCTTCGGCTCCGTCACAGTAGAAGAGGGAGAAGATTGATTGTCGTCGGCCATCATTCGTTTTTCCCAAAGATCTCTCAACTCTTCTCTATGTTCTAAAATTGATGTAGTGTCGACAACTGCTGTAGAGAAAAAAAATGTTTTAGAAACAAAATTTATTAAATTGGTGATTTTAAGTAATTTAATGTACAGAATAGTAAAAAAAATAGTTGGAATAAAAAATATACTTGTTAAATTTCAATTATCATTGATTACATTTAATTGATGGCTGATAGTAGAATATTCCAGTAACGACTACCTTAGTATTAATCTTCATTTCAGTGAAATTTTTAAATTTTAATTTTCTTTTCGTTTACTTTCTTTAAGAAGTTAAATATCATTGTGCAGAAAGTTCTTTGACAGGAAAAACTAACGCTAAAAACTTCATGTATTAGAATATCATTTGTTTATTCTTTCTGATGATGTATTCGCTCATTTACAGTTATTACAAGCTACTTTATTGGCGATTAAAAGCGAAAAACGAGCTTAAGAAGCAAAATATTTCAAACATTTAAACAAAGTTTTAAAACGTGAACCTTGAGGTTCAACACCTAAATATCTTACTACTTTTTGCTCTGTTTTAAGATCTTAAAGCGATTGATTAATCTGGACATCATGTGCGCGTAACATCGCACATAGACGGCACATCGAAACACAAGCAAATAAACGTGTTTTTATATAAGTAGGCATATGCTTTGTAAGATATAGAACAAGCATCATTGATAATATTTGAAGAAATTAGTTCAAGTTGCCATATTTTATTTTTAATATATAGATCGCTATCTCCCTCTTTAAATGCAAGCATGCACTTTTATTATTAGTATTATTTATTTATCATTATGTATTTTAAACATTATTTTTCTTAACAGACTGCTATTTTATAAATTCTGAAGCAGTTGGAAAATGGAAAAAGACCAAGTTTTATAGCACAAAACCAGCGTACAATTAGAAATTTTAAATAAACTAAGTTTGATGCAAAGTAAACTTTAAATTCTGCAGCAGTACAAAAAAAAACCCTTTGGTTATTTCAGACCAAATGAACAACAGTAAGTACTCTGCGAGTGGTAATTATCGTGAGATTATAAAAGAAAGCGCAATATTGTAGTGAGAAATTTTAAATAAACTAAGTTTGATGCGAAGGAAACCTTAAATTCTGCAGCAGCACACTGCAAAAAAATAAGTTGTTGTTTTTACAATATAATACTGAAAGTAAAGGTTTCAGTTTAAAACTAAAATCGCAGTAAAAAACTGTAAAACTAGCTTTTATCCGTTTATTAATGTAAAATAGCAATTTTACAGTTTATTACTGCGTAAAATTAACAATGCTACAGTTCATTACCATAAAATTAGCTGTATTATACTGTAAAAACAACAGTGTAATACTGGCAGCAGAGGTTCCAGTTTAAAACTGTAAAATGTACAGTAATAAACCGTGAAACTAGCAATTTTAGTTTATTACTGTAAACTAACAACTTTACAGTTAAACTAGCAATGTTACAATTTACTACTGTAAAATTAGCTGTTTTACAGTTGTTTACTGTAAAATTACCGCAATAATAGCTATGTCATACTGTAAAAACAACTCTCATTTTTTACAGTGTAAAAAATAAAGACCGGTACTCCAAATCATTGGTCATCTAAAATAAGAAAATAAATAAATAAAATAAAAACGTTGTTTCAAGGTTGACACTTTCCAGGATTATCACCGTGAAAGCCGTGACCTTTATTCTCTCAAATAATACCAGCTTTCGAATGTATAATATATATTTTTTTTTCTTAAACAAAATTACACATTTTCGGTTATTCCAGACCAAATGAACAACAGTAAGTACTCTGAGAGTGGTAAATTCTCGTGAGATTCTAAAAGAACTTAACACGACACGTAGAATTGCATTCGGCTTCACTGATCAGCCAAAAGCGTGGTTCTAAGTAAAAGTCACTAAATTACTTCTCGGGACACTCATTAGAAAATCAACCCCAAGGGACATCACGTTGCCGAAGAGATAAACGAACTTAGTTTGCCGACGCATTCCGTTACAGTAGGCTGAAAGCACGCCAGACGGGGAACAAAGAGGAGGAACTGTATCTTCAAAATCCGGAACGGCACAAAGAGATATAACTGGAAGATACTGTGTTATTGTTCTTCGCTGCGGATGACTTTTTTCTACCTGCCAGTATATATACGCTTCTTTGATTCAGCATGAAAATAAATAAGATAGAACGACAATTCGAACGAATGGAATGGCAGATGACGCGTGAAAACACTGCGGGGATCGCTGCTCGTTCGTTTGGAAAAAGAGAATTGTTTCGTTTGCACGACGGTAGCTTTCTTCTGAAATGCGGAGAAAATTGAATGCCAATGAGAAATGTTTCGGAAGCTATTGACATGGATTTTGGTCAACTATCGTTTGGGAATTTTTTCGACTGGGCAAACTCTCACAAATGTCAGATAAATTGTTACATGTAAGGGAAACTTTACTTCTCATGTGATAGAAATTTATTCACTCTTCAAAAGTGGATACAAGAAATAATCATGAAATTGTACATGAAGTACTGATTCTTCCATGTTATTCCAAATATTTCCAACATCGATTTCAAGAGGAAAACTAAGCAGAAAGAAGCAAATAAACTAAGGGACATTATCTTTTAGACAAAAATTAGCATTTCTATTAGCACGTTAGTCCTACTTTAAAATTTTATTCATTTCTTTAATCCTTTAAGCGGTCAATTATTTTACCAGAAATGCTTCCAAAAAAAGGCATATTTTTTTATTGCATATAGTTAAGTACCATACTTAACAGAATAAGAACATAAAGAATTTTTAATTTTTTTTTTTTTTTTTTTTCGTTTTCAATGCTTTTACAATATTTTTTATTCTACAATTTTGGTCACAAAATCCCGAAATATTTGCTTTTTTCAAGTACATTCTGCATGCAGTAATGAATGATTTACAAATTATGCAAAAATTTCTCTCACACTTACTGTGAATTTTGAGGTTTACAATTTTCCGAACAGTTCGGAAAAACCAGAAAAGGAAATCTGAAAATATCGATGCCCGTACACCGTACGGGCAAACCAGATGAGGCCAATTTTGGGTAGCACGTACACCGTACGGGAAAACCGCTTAAAGGGTTAATACAGTGGTTATCAATCTTTCGCACGTCACGACCACTTTTATGCCAGCTAAAAAATCCACGACCCCATAAGTGTATAAGGCATGCACCGATTAATCTGTAATCGACCATAATAGGTTCATTTGATCAATATTTGAAAACAGCCAATTTTCACCGATTATTGAAAAAACTTTTAGTATGCCTAGAAAAAGATCTGAATCGATGATTTTGCTATGCATCATTTGGTATATATAAATTCCCGCTGTTCGTTTCATATCCTGAACTACAGTATTATACACTAAACACATTAAACAGATACATTTTGCTGTTTTCACATCAGGTATGAAACCACCATAAATTAAAACTTAAAAAAAAAAATCAATTGGTTCAAATATCTTTGAGGCTTATTTTTCTTCTATTTATTTGAGCCATTTTATGAGAAAATTTTTGTCTTGCACGTTACAACTCTATATTTCATTTCAAAACGTGAAATAAGCAAAGCGTTCTGTTTGAGAAACGTCATATATATGTGGGACTTCTTATGCATTTTTTCTTTATTTATTACATTTTTAAAATAATTTTTTAAATAAAATATAGAGCTGTCATGTACGGAACTAAATGTCTAGTTTTCTATGGCATGGTGCTAGCTTATTGCATTTGCTTCTTATTGAGCTTAGAAAACAGATTTCAGAACTTCGGAAGATATTTTCTTAGAATTGCAAAGACTAAAACTGATGCTTAAAAGTGTGTCCTGCGCGTGAAAGATATTTAGAAAGACTTTATTTTTCGCTTGTCAAATTCAACAATTACAGTACTTTCACTATGTCAGCAATTTTTAGTCTAAAATAATTTTTACTTATACGCAAATCTAAGGAAAGATTTAATCCAATATATCCCACACGTCACGGTGCTGTCATCTATTCGACCTGTTGTCATAGTTTAGAACTTATTTACCACTCTTCATTACTGCAAACACCCTGCATTTTCAGCGGGTGTCACACTTTGGAGAATTCGGTCAACGAAACTTCCAAGTCACCCGCAATTTCAACTTTCCACTTAACTATTTGCCAGAAACGGACGTTTCTGGCTAAAGTTGACTGGAAAGTAGAAGTTGCGGTTGAATTAAGAGTTGCGTCAAACCTATTTTCCTAAGTGTAATACCCCTTAATTCGACCGAAACTTCAACTTTTTATTCAACTAATTGCCAGAAAGAGATTTATGCCACAGATGTTTTCTAGCCTAAGTTGACTGGAGAGTAGAAATTGTAGGGTTGATTGAATTAAGAGTAGCGTGGAACGAATTTTCGTAAGTGTTATATCCGCACAACTATTACTCTATATTCTCCGAAAATGATGATTGTATCTTATATTATTCATGATGGATCACCCAATTATCTTATGATATCTTGTCGTAAACCAGTTTTTCCCACATACAGTGGCAGATGACGACCAATTAGACGACGACACTTTTTTCTTTCAGCAAGTCAAAACTCATCATCCATCAGCTCAACCAGACTAAATCTCAATCGAACATAACCATTTTCACGTCACAAAACGTTCGTCTCGCGAAAAACAGCCGAAGCATTAAAGAGCCATCGCGTCGGGGCCTCAAGGAAAATAACTACAAAGCAGTGAACTTTCTTTTCGCGGTTTTCCTCGTCGCATGTGGAGTTTTAGTTTCAAGGAAAGCGGGGAGCGACGGCATAACAATGCCGTCCTTTTGTTTTTGTGGGGATTAACATCGTGTTTTCCTTGTCGCAGCGACTGGCGAAATCTGATGGGTCTATTCCGACATGGGACTCAGAGAACCTGGTGACGCAGTGTACTGGAAAGGGTAATGTTGCATCAAAACACGAACGACAGCAAAAAGGGGGGGCGTTTTGTAACACAGATATTATTCTTTCTTATTTGAATATGTTTACAGAGGGCTTTCTAAATAGGTTTTCAAAATACACCAAGGAGTTATTACTCAATAGTTACAAGCAAGTCTTAAATTTTTGACGTCAGATGACAAAATTTCCCTACTTGTATATCAAGTTATTTTCCTTTTGTTGTATGAAGTACACAATTTCTTTGTTATGATTAATCATTAGAAAGAATTATAACCTTACACTTAAATAATTTTCTGCAATCATCGCCAGAGATTGCCTCTTTCAAAATTCCTTCCTCCATAGACATTAGTTATCAAGAAAGAAATCAATAATATATTTAATATGAAAATGAAGTTAATTAACTTTCTACATTAATTCTAATATTATTTCATAACTGTAAACAATCTTAGTCAACTACTTCACATTTAGTTAAGGTATGACATCGACATTTAAAATAGCAAAGAACAAAGCTATAACAAGTAATATTTTCAAGGTATACTCTTTTTTAAACCTTTCTAGCTTAAATGTATTTAAAATATATATTAACGATAAAATAAAACAGTTCTATATTAGTTTATATGATATTTCACTCCATTCGTTCACATTTACTATCAAGAAAAAGAATTTTTTAAATCTATTACCCAAAGTAGGTGAAAAATGGGTATTGTGTAATATCAAGAGTTCGGTTCTGCTTGATATTTCATGTTTTAACTATAGTACAGTGAGACTTGACCGTGTATTATCAAAGAAAATCATTTTCTGACCACTCACTAAACTATAAATTGTTTAGTGATATTCAAGAGTTTCTTCAAGTAAGTTTTCGAGCATTTTATTCTACTTGAGACAACAAACATTAATAATAAGCATAATATATACTAATTAACTGTGACTTTGTTATACTGCGGCTATATTTTAGCTGAAAATGCCCTGTTCCACAGTTAAAAGATTTATTTTCATGATGGCGAGTTGGATATTATACAATTATATTATGTATAATACTAGGTATTCCATAATATCTGCCATAACCGCGTAGTTTCATAAGTCCTGATACGTTTAACTGAACAAATTTTGTCCTACCCATACAATACCACCTCTAGAAAAGCAGAAGTCACACCGAGAAGGAAAGCTGCATATTTCTCCTATAATAATCCAATCCATACAAAAGAGTTGGATGATCGGAGAGAAGTACAAGATGATGGATCCAGAAGCTTTAAAATAAGAAAAGAAATTGATCATTCAAAGTGTTTCAACACTTAGAAATCATCTGTTTCACACTTCCAGACTATTTCATAATAACCTCGGGCTGCAAAGTTTTTCTTTTTTTTTCTCTCTTTTTTATGACAACAAAAAAATCCTTTCTTTTTATTTAATTTTTTACAAGTGACAGTTTATTATTATTAGTTACTGTAGTTTGTACTGATGATGATTTGCAGATTTTTGTTCAAAAACCAGTTGAGTTATTTTTAGAAATGTAAATGATATTCCATAATACTCTCGCCTGCTCTACTATCTGGCTAATATACTTTCTAATGATTGTAAAAGTTTCAACGCATGGTTGTATAAGCGTGGCATACTTATAAGAATACCCTTAAACTAATTAAAGCTTTTAACCTTGATGTATGCTAAAGAGCTTTACTGAAAAAAGTGAATTCTTTTTCCCACCAAGAATCTTTTTTGCACTCATTTTCCGCTTTGTAGATCCAATGAAGTTGTATTTATCGATGCTTCATTTCAGTTGTCTCAAAGTAACCGAAGCATTTCGTTACAGAAGATACAACATTTCTTTTTCTTCCTCTTTTTTAAAACATGGCTATTCTCGCTAGGTGAGCAGACAATGAAAAAAGGAAAACTACTAAAAGACAAGACTGGAAAATAATAAGAAAACATTGAATTACAAGAGTGTAACCACTTAGAGGTCGTTATGTGAAATGTACCGGAGCTGGTATAATTGGAACAAAAAAGACATGTCAAGCAATGTTCCAAAATTGCATGAGGGTGAATATCAAGAAAAGTGCCAATTTGATGATGGAAATTTTCAATTTTTAAAGATACTAAGAAAATAAAATTAATAGAGTATTTCAAATACACATTAGTAACATTTTCTTATTTGGGGCATGGTCAAGGTGAATATTTACCCCCATTTTAAGGAGAGGGGTTGTCTTTGAGCGTTACCAACATGATGATAATGCTACCAATCTGACAAATATTACATATTTTACACTTAGTGTACAAAAGTATACACTTTCACTACCTTTCACTTTATGTTTGAAAAGAAAATAATTATTACTTTGAATATAATAATATTTACACAGTCTGAACGCTTTTATGTTTCATAAATAAAATTAGAGACTAATTAAAAGTTAGTTAAAGTTTAAATAAGTACGACAAAAGTTTTTTTCAAACAAATAAATAGGTTAATAGTTAAAAATAAAAACAAAATAAAATTCTTAACACAATCTTAAAAAACAAAATTAGTTCAAGACAGTCAGAGTTTAGGGAGGGAAATTTGCTTTTAACTGTTCGTAAGTTTTCCATTTTAAAACAAAATTATATTTTTGGGTGCAGTAGTTACAAACGAAGGTCTGAATATCGATGTAAAAGAAAAGAGGGTTAAAAACGGCAAAAATTTTGTTTGAAAACTCAAACTCTTAGGAAAAATTAATATGTTTGAAGCATTTAAAAAAACAATAAATAAACTGCTTCCAATAATGGAAAAATTTGGCAGGAAAAACAACGCACTTGAAATTATCTTTGTACTTTAAAACTCAACTCCACAAACTCATAACAAGAAGAAAGAATTGCGAAAAAACATCGGTAACACACGAATCAGTTTCGCAACAAATATCTTCCACTTCGATGCTGCCGAAATGATCGTTGCCGATATGACAAATTTTCCGCAATATGATAGCTGAACATCCCTAATTAAAAATTCGAGGATAAAAACACCTTATTATGTGCATGGCAATAGGTTTCGTTTCCATTATGCAAAAATAGATTGAAAAATTAATTTATTTTGTGTCTTAATTTCCGCTGCCGACATGACACTTCATTTGGTAGAAACGGAAAAGTCAAGTTTAAACAAATCTTACCTGTAATTCAATGCAACTGAAATGAAAACTTTTCATCGAAACTAAAACATCATATATCAGGACTTCACCCAGCGCACTTTATTAACACCAAAACATGTTTTTCTTGAAGTTATCATTGTGGAAGCTTGCACTTTTGTCATGCAATGAAAACTTGTGACAAACAGAAATGCCATTTTTTTTATCAATATAAATTCATTTTATCCAAAACACAAGAGTTAATCTTCATAGACGAACATAAAACACGTTATTTCCTACAGTATATGTTTCTGCTGCGATGTTTTACAATCCACAGGATTTTTTTAAAACTTGCGATTCGAATGTGTGGCACGCTGCCGACATGACATTGAAGCAATAAAAAGAGTTCTACTGTCACGAATTAAAGCAAAATTTAAAAATTTTGTTATGGATTGTATGTGCGACGAAATTTACAGTATGAAAATAGAAACATTTTTGGTTTTTATTTGGAAGTGCTTGGGAAATTCATTTGTGACTTAAATTAGCATTTTTCTTGATATTCACCCATAAACGTCTCGTAAAAATCAAACAAAAATAAAAATTCTGCAGAAGTGTATTAAAAAGTAAAATGAAATTGAAGTGTTTATTAATGGTGCACTTATTTGAAACTAGATCGGACTACTTATTAAGCGAGTTAAATACCCAACTAAAATCAAAGTAGTCATAGTCATTCAGGGTGACCATGATTATTGCCAGTTATTTTTGTGCCACTTAGAATTTTAAGATATTTGACTTAAAAGAAAAATGCAAAATCCTATAAGGCTCGGTGCTGCATTCACTTTGCAAAATTATGAAATAAGTGTTCTACTCTTTATCTTATGAAAGAAATATCTGTTGCTCAATACAACTTTCAATAATTCTGAAGTTATCCTTCGGAATACATTTTTGAAGTTGTTGTAAGTGATCTTTCCAAATTATTTAAAAAAAAGTAAAATAAAGTAATACATTAAAAAAAAAAAAAAAACTAAATCCCTAGGAAACTGCTCTTCCACAAAAATAACTTTTAACGAAACAACTTCTTCTAAGATTGTTTTCTCACGTATATATAAATATAAATTACTTTAATTGTAATTAAATTACAAACGAAATGGATTTTTTTAGCTCTATATGAAAATACCGAGATGATTTTTTTTAAAATCCTGGTTGGACCTTTTTTTTTTTGCACAACAGATCTTTTCCATTCAATGAAAGCAATTTTTCATTGAATTTCAGACGATTAAAATATTTTGACATTTAACCGATTAGTTTTATATTTAAAAAAGAGGAAAATCGGATCATTTAATTTCTTAAAATTTCAAAAATGAATATAGTAAATTAGTTCGAAGAACGTCTAAGCTAAGGCATGTTTAATACAAGCATTTTTGAAGCTTGAATCTATAAAATTCAACTCTTACTTTCACAAAAATTAAATTACTTCATTTTAAAATACTTTGTGTTTGAAAAATTAGTAAACGAACTTATTATATTTTTAAATTAAACGATTAAGACATGGAAGAATATGTGGAACAAAAATGATGCTGACGTAGGATGAAAATACGACCTATTAGTTCGATCCCGACTTCACTCTAAAATTCTGACCCAATTCATTCATTCTTTAAAATGGACAGCCATTCTAAATCTGTTCTCCAACTAATCCGACATGTTAGATAGAATCCCCGAAACAAATTGTAACAGTGATCCCAAAGGTAGCAAAAACCCTCGCGGCATTATGTAGAGTGAAACAAAACACGCATTCGACCCTCAAACAAGGGTATCAATAAATAAAAAAAAAATAACAATAAATAATAATAAATAAAAAAAAAGCGAAATAAATAAGGATAAATCTGTCTGCAAGTGACGGTCAAAACCTCCGCGATTCGCTCGTTTGTGTGCGTTTTGCATGGACAAAAGATTTTTTCCCCCGTTCGCTAATAAGCGCTTGAAACAATGCTTCTGGTTGTCACGGTCAGTTGGCGATCCTAGCATTTGACGATGGGAAGGCCGTAAATGATGGACTACCAGATAGTAAATGCCGGTCTGATTTACACATGTGCATGTAACAGATTTTAAGATGTTCCTGTTGATGGTTCATTTGACATACTTCTCCGGTTGGTTCCGAAATTATTACACTGGTGCGTTTTCGTGCTTGCTGATGAAAGATTCTGCAGTTTTTTGGGGTATCCTCGGTCATTTTAAGTAATTCTGGGTTCTTTGAGTGAGAAATGATTGCGTTAAATAACTGCCTAACCCGTGAATTCATGCACGATGGATAGATTCTTGTCGTTGAAATTGTAGCAGCATTGCTTGCATGTTCTACAAAGCAAGCCTCTAACAATGTACACACGCAGATTGAAGAAAATCAATGCATTAAAACACACAATTTTCAGTTGAAACGAATGCACAGTTTTGCCTTTTGCCATTAATATGCAGCTATAACAGCTTTTTTTTTGTGTGTGTTCAAAACTAACGTATCCAGTTTTCTTTTTAAAAACGCTGCCCTTAATGCGATGATTTCTTTCATTTTTTAGTCACAGTATTGACGTAAAGAGGCAATTAAATATTCCATGGCAGTATTTAAAAACTTCAAAGCGTCAGTTTTCTCTCAGCTATTTGCTTTTTTGAAAGTTATGGATTAATGTAAAAAACTCTTTTAGTGCTTAAATAGACAAAAATAAAATCGAAAAATGTCTTAATAATCTTAAAGAAGCCAGATTACACCTAAATTTATGACGGTTACATTGTAATAAATTAATGTTGTTTTTTTTCTAAATAATAGAGCTAATTTTACAGTAATAAACTTTAAAATTGCTAATTTTAGATTATTACCGTGCATTTTACAGTTTTAAATTGGAACCCCGGCTTCCAGCATTATACTGTAAAAACAACAGTTCATTTTTTACATTGTAGATAAAGGCAGATATTTAATTTTAACAACTGGCATTTAAATAGAAGAGGGTGCGTGTGGGGGAGGGGGACACATTCATGAAAAAATAATGCAACAGTTAAATATGCGTGTAAAATATCAAATCTATATTCAATCATAACATCACATAAACGTTACGTATACGTAGTATATAGCTTTAAAATGAGCGTTCGTTAAAACTGAATGACACCATATGCAATGTTCTGCAGCGTATTTTTATATTTTCATGTTTCATCTGCTAGTTAACTGTACTGTCCGTTTAAACTATACATTGTCCCAGATTAAAGTTAATTTTGTGAAACCTATTTTAATTACTAACAATAAATAATAGGCGAGTTGTTTATTTCAAAAAGCAGTCAAACGCCGAAATTTCTAATTTTAGGAAAATATTAATATGATCTACTTAAATTATTTAATAGGGATTACAACACTTTTAAACTGAAAAAAAACCTAAATGTGTCTCCCTTTGAGCTAAAAATATTGTAATTTTTTATATGTAAGAAAAAACACTTTTCAAAATTTTAGAAATTGGTTTCTGAAATAAATGGTTCAATTAGTACTTGTATGAGTATATCAAGTACAATTAGTACTCAAAAATAAAAGCAGTACTTTGTACTGGACCTACAAATGGCAAAAACAACTTAATTTAAAACAAAATTTGCAAACGGTTGCAATGACGTGTTTCGGGGGCTTCAAGAAAATCAGTTTTCAATGCAGAAGAGAGCTACATTTTTTGCCCTCCAAAAGTGAATGTATACATTCACTTTTTCCCCCTTTTAGTTGCATCCAAAAAAAAAAAACATACTATTGGTTAATATCAAACAATGCTGCCTTTTTGAGAACCTTAACAAATTTTTGCATCGAAATTGTCTACAGCACAAAGTTCTATTTTATTTTTCTTTTCGTAATTTTTAAGGTAAATTTGTTATAACGCAAAAACAAGAAATTTCTTGAAGTTCGAAAAAAAAAAAGAATATTAGGTCACTCTACGTGACAAATACAATGATAAAATGTCCTTCCTCTGCTTTTGATTACATGTGAGAAGACATATGCCTTTAATATGCGTGTATAAAACTCTTAAGTATTATCATAGACATTTTAAGGAGTACAGATTGCATTTTATACAGAAACATAATTAGAAGCAACCCTCCCCCCTTTTTGCTGGGAAAAGGCAAGCTCTATGAATCTCTTATTTGCAATAATTTTGAAATAAATAAAAAAATATTTTATGCATGCATGAATGAAAACAGTTTGAAATTCAAAAACAGAATTTACGACGAGTTGAAACAGCAGGTGAGTGACTTTTATTACAGATAATATTTGACTATGAAGTGTTGTAAAATGCATATCATTCATATTGGATCTTAAACATTAAATTTTTCTAAAGCTTTACTGTTTCTACCTTAATTAATCGGGATAGTCAGTCTGGAATAGTTATAACACTAGGCAATGCTTGCAGTTTTCCCTTAATTCTGACTATGGTGCAGTAACTTGTAGTTTATTAAATTGCCAATACCTTCTGCTGAAATTGTATTTGCTGCAGTGAAGCAAATTATGTGCTAATTGCTAATGAAGGCAAATGAAAAAGTTGAGCTAAATTACTTATATCCAGCGTATTCCGTTTTATAAACTTTGAAAATGGTTGTGAACGTTGTGACAACCATTTGAATACGTTTATAAAACGTTTAAACATTACGTATGCTACCTGGGTTTTTTCTTCCGCAACGAGAAAGAAAATCCCACTTACGAAAATAATTGTAAGAAGGAAAAATAACTAAGTGTTGATTTTTAAAAATACAGGCATTTCTCCTTTTTTTCCTCGGCTATTCTACAAAGTAATTTCGCCTATTTTAGCTGATAATTTCCATTTTTCCCAAATGTATAATCAATCCACCCACAAACAGAACATTTTCTCCAGACAGTTACTCCGCTGCGACCCTTACACTTGCCTCCACCCGTCTGCTGCAAGTCACGTTGTAAAATGGTTGTTAACGTTGTGACAACTATTTGAAAAGTTTATGAAACGTTACAACGTTACCTGTGCTAATTGGGTACATTCTTACGCAACCATCAAGGAAATCCCATTTACGAAAATAAACAAACGAAGGAAAAATAACTAAGCACTTAAAAATACAGGCATTTCTCCTTTTTTTTTTTCTCTCTTTAGCTATTTCGCAAAGTAACTTGGCTCATTTTAGAGGATAATTTTCACTTCTCCGATAGGTATAATCCATCCACCTATAAATAGACCATTTTCTCCAGACAGCCACTCCACTGCGACCCTTGCACAAGTCTCCACCCGTCTGCAGCACGTCACAGATCACAGATTCCAAAAGTCACCATTGTGAGACTTAATTACACTCCGAAGGTACAATGAATCTCTAATGAAGAGCGGTGACAGCTTCTTCTAAAAAAGAGCATCGGGGACTACCACGAACAAAAGAATGGAAGGCGTTATACTTCCGCTGGAGGAAGCGTATCAAATGACACGGTGGATCATCGGATTAGGGGGTGACACGTGGTGTCACCTTAAGGAAAGACAATTCGATAACTTTTCATTTGAAATCACCAAAGTTGATTTTCGTGTGGAGCTGTATCTGCACGCATTCTTGAGAATGGAGAAATGTTCAATAAAAATCATCAGTTAAAATTTGTTTCAGTCAGTGAAACGAAACACAAACACGTTATTGAGGATTTATGACCAAATGAAGAACTTCAGTCATCACACAACAAAATTTAACAATTGTTGAGGTAAACAATCTAGCAGCATTATGAAGGCTATACTCAGATCCTAATCACAGTAATACGACGTTCCCAAATTATAATTTCTTCAACTATAAAGAAACGTACTTACACCAACTATAAAGAACAAAACTATAGAATGACGTCACCCAACTAATAGAGAAAAGCATTTGCCAATAGGGTAATGCACTGAATAATTAAACGAGTAAACAAATATTTATATTAAAAAAAGCCGAAATTTAATTACTTTTTTCTTAAAGCTATGCGTTCGGATTTTTACGCAGTTAATATACAGTAACATACCTTTCCAAATGATTACACTTTACCACTTTACAGCTGGATGGAGAGGAGATCATTTTATAGCCACTAGCTCTAATCATCAGACAATCTTCCAAGAAAAAAATCTCTTCACGCATTTCTCAGCTCTCAAATGATGTAAAGATTAAGAAGATGAGATGAGTTTTTGAATTTTTTTAACGTCGAGAGAACTCTTTAAAGTAGAATAAAAAATGGAGAGGGGGGAAAGACAGAGAGAGCTTGGATTTTCAAATGAGATATTCCCAAATATTTCATACAGGAGGTAATTAAATTCTTCATTAAGTCTTGTTAGAACCCGTCCTCGGTGTGAATTTGTTTAGAATTTAGCGAAATTTCCGCCCCATGACGAAACATATAATCATTTATATGCATATATATATATATATATATATATATATATATATATATATATATATATATATAATATATAATATTCTCGTGTCACAGTTTTCGTTGCCATACCCCTCCGAAACGGCTTGACCGATTTTGATGAAATTTTTTGTGCTTATCCAGTATCTATGAGAATCGGCCAACATCTTTTTTTCATCCCCCTAAATGTTAGGGGTAGTCCACTCCTAAATTTTTTTTGTTCGCACATAACATCTGATCTACTGAACTAAAACAATATGTGTTATCGTAAATCCTTACTTCAATGAGCGACCCGATGGTCAAGTGGTTAGGCGCGTCAGGTTGAAGTTCCTGATGGAATGAGATCGAATCCAGGTCCGCAAGGGTTTTTTCGAACAGCTGCATGTTTTTTTTTTTTGAATGATTTTAATGATTGTAATGTCCTTATGCAGGTACATCCCCTCATGGGGATCTACCCCATATTTTTTTATAGTACAAAATGACAGTTTTGGTCGGATCTTTGTTAAAATTGGCAATGGGGTCCTTCGATGCTGTAGAATTTTCTTATGGACGTTTGTGCCATTTTTGGGGGCTTTGAATCGATTGTGGCAATAAATGGTTTTTGATTTGCGGCACTTATATTATTTTTTCAAAAATTATATACACTATCAATTATATTATGTTAATTTTTGTACCTTTATAAAATTCTGTATTTTATATCTTGCATTTACGTCAAATTCAAGGTAAAATTAAAAGTCAAAAATTCTGAAGAAGATAAATATATGTTAAAAATTAAAGTAACTATTTTTGTGATTTTCATATTGGTTGTGACCAAAAAACATCATTACAAACAAATAAAATGTATCAAACACCATGAGTGTTGAGTTATTAGGCAAAATCTGCTGTATAAAGTTTTTTTTCACTGCTAGAGGGGGGGGGGGGTATGAACGACCATTAAAGTGACACAAATTTTTAAAAAATAAAGGTGGGATCTCCAATTATCTTGCTTCGTAATTTGAACTGTGCAACGGTACGCGATTAGTCATTCAAAAATTAATGAAAAACGTGATCGAAGCCAGGGTTTTAACTGGCAAGTTCAGAGGTGAAAATATACTCATACCACGGATTCCTATTATACCTACAGATGTGCCAATTCAATTCAAACGTATTCAGTTTCCGATTAGATTGGCATTTGCAATGACTATCAACAAATCCCAAGGTCAAACGATGTCTGTTTGTGGCTTAGATTTGAGAACACCATGTTTTTCACACGGACAATTATACGTGGCATGCTCTCGAGTGGGTAAACCATCCAGTTTGTTTGTGTTAGCTAAAGATGGACTAACAAAAAATATTGTTCACGCTATAGCATTAAGAGATTGATATTGTTTAATAGTGTTACTGTCGTAATTGTTTAATTAATGATATATAATTTTAAGGAATAAATTATAATAACTTAAAAATAATGTTTGCCTTTTGTTATTTTTATATTCCCGCATCGTTCACAGCGCTCCATGCTTATTTCACGCATATACCACATTCTTACATACATACAATATACACATTCTACCATACATACATACATACTTACAATAAGTAAGCTATTTTTTATCAACACTAGAAATTACTAGGAAATTATTTATATGGCAAAACAACGTTTGCCGGGTCAACTAGTATATATATATATATATATATATATATATATATATATATACTAGTATTTCCATCTGGCTAAAGATACATTAAATTTACTACTAAAAGATCCTTAATTCAGTTCATAATCAAGGCATTTATTTAAAAAAATTCTGAGTCCAAGGGGGAGGGGGGCTGGCAAAGGGTCTATACTCAACAAAATTTACATCGAAAAATAGCAAAAACCAAGCTCATTTATAAATAAATATATTATTTTTTTTAAGTCAGAAGGAATTAGCCCTCCTTCCGACCCTCTTAAATGACGGAAATGCTCAAAAATATGTTTTTCACAAAAATTGACTTGATGAAATGCATCGTGGCCCATTAGAAGGTAGAACAACGATACAATCTTTAAGGTATATGTACACACTTAAAATCTCAAAATTCGTCCAAATTATCATTTTTTTTAAAATTTTCTTAAAATACTTACCAATCTGTTAGCTTTCAAACAATACTAAGATATAGTCAATATTCGAAATATTTCTCGAGTTACAAGGGTTTCTCTTTTGGTGTTGCCATTGCTTACAATGTGTTTCGAAATCTTTAAACTCAATTTCTGAAGCATTTTGAAATATGCTGCGTTCTTCCAAACATAACTACACAACAGTGAATTCATCTACCTCAATTATTTTAGTACCATTGGGTTCTGCATAATTGAGCAGATGTGGTCTGCCTCAGTCAGAGCTGTAACTGGAAAAGTTCATTTTTAATGGATTTTTAAAATTCAAGATTTCGGGAAAAATCTTGATTTTTTTTGTCCTTCTGTAGTTAAAACTATCAGTAAAAAAATCTACTTACTCTAGAATCTTTATTGAGGCAGACCACACGAAGGGTAATATTAGGAACATTTTTTGACAAAAAATTGTGTTCCCAAACCAATTAGCTTTTAAGATATCGTGTTTAGAAAAATGTGCTAATTAGCTCATTAAATCTTAATTAGTTAATATTTATTTAAGTTTTTTTCAGATTTTTATGTCGAAAAGGTTTTAAACATACACCAGTGACCTACTGTTAAAAAATTGGATTTTTAGAGTGAAAAATTTAAAAAAAAATGTCCAAGTGTGTACGTATACCTTAAATTACTAATACTGTTTTTCAAAAGGTTATGCTTTCCCGTTATAGTGCTTTATATCACCTTTGATCATTATTCTCCAATTACTAAATAATAATAAAAAAAATTTAACAATTTATGAGATGAGGTGAGAAATCAGAAGTTTTACGTAATACTAAAGCATAACATAAATAAATAAATGTATGCATTTTGTTAATTTTAAAGAAAATTTATGGAGTTGAGAACAATTATAAATAATTTCTCATTAGCTGCTCTGCTCTTTGCTGTATTTCATGAACTTCGACGTGTGAAATAGAATTATCTTTACAATTTTTTACTGATAATTTTATCATGGTTCAACAAGCTCAAAATGCGGTTCGACTTGGCCAAAAATTTTAGCCACATGTTTTGTTGGGGGACCATGTATCGACATAGTTTAGGAGCATGAAATGAAATCTATATATCACTTCACCTTTTTTGCATTGAAATTATATTTTACTTGTCAAAGAAAATATGCTTAGATCCTCTGAAATCATAAATCTGTTTTTACGCTCGAAGGAAATAAAACTCAGATTTAAAAACTACGATGAACTTTTTTAAATATATTCAGAATGACACAAAACATTAACACTTAAAAAAATTCCTACGATGGAAATATAATGTTAATTTCACAAATACTGTTGGTAGGTAAAAGTATTATGTAAAGTTTAGAAAAATTTGCAGCTTTAAAGTAAATTCAAAATGTGCACTTAAAGTTATTGATGAAGGAAAAATATTTTAAAGATTGTAAGCGATTTAAGTTGTTCTACTATCTATTCAAAGTTATAATTTATTTATTTTTGCAAAAATGAAGAAAAACTGAATGACGACTAATTGATCGATTACGTATATACATTCCATTAACTGCAAACCTCTACCAAAAGCAAACTTTTATGTTACAAAATTTTGATTACAATTACGTTATAAAAATATTAGAAAAATATCAAAAAAAAAATATGAAAGCGTATTGAAAACAAACAAACTGTCATCATGGCATTCAATATTAAGATGAAAAAGCATTGATGCTTTACATATGCAAATGTCTTTTGGTTTATCAAAAACTTTCCTCGAAAAATCTTCCCTAAAGGTTACAGAGACCTTGGGATGATTCTTCAATAAAAGAACTTCTTTGCTCAAATACGTGGAGAGTATTCTCTATAGATCCAGAGAAGGAAAATTCTCAGCCACGGAAAATAAAGATTTCTCATTTACTTACACAATAAACAATGCATGGTAGTAATTGAGGAAAATTCGATAGACTGGTGACTTCAAATGTCACCCGTGCGACCGCTTTTAAATCTGTATATTTTTTCCAACACTGAACCCGACACTGCACGTTTGCTTTGACTTCCAATATGGAGTGGAAGCATAAATACAATGGTGTTTACTATAATTAGTGAGCTTGGATGACTTATTTCCATTTCAGCAGTAAGTGGGTTGCAGCTTCAAGAACAATAAGTGTACAGTTCGGAATTGTCTTTTGGCAGTTTGAAAAACGATCGAGCGATAGTAAAAAGTATTGGCAGAAATGAAGCTTATGGCTGCAAAAATAGAAATCTTCCGAAAAAAAAAATGTTTTTAGGAAAAATTCACAGATCTGTCATTACAAAAAGATATGGGTTAGAATAACAATTCCTGTTTTGTTTAAACCATTTTGGGGACCATTTTTAATATCTTGACAGTCTCATATTGTTGGCCTACTTAAGTTACAATAAAAGGGAAGAAAACAAAAGAAAAGAAAAAACGTATTTGAGGAAAAATGTGAGTTATAGACAACATAATATTGCAGCTACAGGCTTCAAATAAGCTTGAATTTTAGATACATAAAAATATGTCAACTACAAAACTAATGAGCAAAATAACCCAATAGAAATAATAAGTGTACAATCGGTTAAGAAATGTAAGTAAGCAATAGTTAAAGCCATTGGGCAATAGATCGAGAGGAAGACCGAAACAGAAGACGGCTAGACGATGTCCTCCAGAATCTGCAGGGCAATTTCAATTGAAAGCGTCCATCTCACGTAACAGTTAATATGTTTAATTCTTAAGCAAACATTTTCTTCATTACCTTTTAAAATTATTTCTTTTAGTGAAACATATTAGCTGTCACGCACGGGACAAAAAGACTGCTTTTCCGTGAAATGGCCCTGCATGATCACCAACAGGAAAAAAACCTCCAAAGAGTAGCGTGAAAGATAGTTGTGCATCAGGCTCACTCCTATCCCTGGTAGAAATGCCGAATGAAAAGATATATGAAAATATTGAACAATATTAATAGATCGAGGATAAGATATGCTAAATTTCATAATGGACGGCTGATGGCCGGTTGGGGAGAACGACTGTAGCCTTACGATATAACTGCGGTGTATACTCATCCCGAATTAGGCAACTCAAAATAAATAAATAAATAAATAAAAACAAGAAAGAAAGGAAGAAAACAAAGAAAAAGAAGAGAAGAGTTAAATATCAGACAAGAACTCAGTGAATCCTCAACTGCATTTTGATTCTTTGAAATAGTGTTCAGTGTAATAAAGAATTAGATTGGAATATTTTTAGAATTCTGTTGATGTATGAAATCTCTAAACTCCCCTCCCCCCCCCGAATATAATCAATAAACAAGTCCTTTCTTTCAACCTAACACATTGTATGGGCAAAGCTGAAAAGATTATTAGTTTGGCTGTAATAATTTTGTACAATCATTACCAATTTTGAAGCAAAAAATTATTAACAGTTGATAGTTTGCGCTGTATTAACATAAATTAAGTTTTCATTACATATGAATAACTTTTTGGATAATTTTTTTTATTAATGAATAATTATTATCCATGATTATTTATTACTCAATGCATATATACTTGCATGCATTTAATATAAGTTGCAAAAACAAAACTACTCTTCAGCAAAGAGGAGCTTTAAACAATTTGATTATGATTATTAAAAGAACATAGTACATCGTATGGTGTATAACATTACTTAGGGTCGATTTTAACAATTCTCTCTTGACCAAAGTCAGTTATATTTTAGAGTTTATGAAAATTTCTTACATAAAGATTAAAAAACAAAATAATCTATTGTGTGTGGGAAGTTCTTTTTATTTACATAAAAAAGTAGGTATGGAGATATTTAAATATGGTTTTATTTTACGAAAACCACACTAGAATAAATATAATCCCAACCAATACTTTTTAGAAGCAATGTTTTGATAAATCGTTTATAGACGAGAATAATAAATTTCTGAAAAACAGAATTTTGAACCACTGACACATATTAAATTGGATTTAGTTTTGGAAATTCAGTACTTACAATACTATTGAAAAACACGATATAATAAAGTTTCTTGACAGGCAAGCATAAATTTTTTATGAGAAACATACATTAATTTCAAAAGCACAGTATAAGATGTGTTCTGCACTTTTTTTAACGCATAGTTACTTTTTGAACAATTTCCCCCAAAACAAAACGAAAGTATTACGCAAAAGATAGGGAATCCTTTTGCACTAAAAGGTCATATTACATTAGGCAATTAGCAAAAAGCTGCACAAACGTAACCTGAAATTGGTATTATTCTTTACATATCGTATCATTTTTTAATAAACACTTAAAATCGCGGAAATGATACTTTATATCATGCAAATTAAACAAAAGCATAATTGTGGCTTAACCACAGTCATTTCACGTGGCACATTTGTCTGAAATTACTGTAAGTGCATAAAAAAATTTCCCCCAAAAAATTGTTTTTCTTTTTTTCAAATAACTGTTAAAGATGTTACAAAACTGAAAACGTCCAAAAGCTCCCCATCCTTGATATCATGCTTTGTATCGTACTTAAGGCATACTTTGAATCAAAGTGATTAGGGTTGAAATATAATTGGAGGACCTGGAAGTAAAAGGGTTGAAAGTACCATAAATAAAAATTTGGAGGTAACTACCCAACTTAGCGCGTTCGTAATGTTGTTATTAAGATCTGCGCAGCATTCACAATGCTGCCATATTAGCAACGCACCAGCTACAACGCGAAATGAAGGAAAAACTCTTATCTGCTTTGGAGCAAGAGATGTTAGTATTAATAGTAAAGAAAGGTGTTGCTCTGCAACACGATTCAGAAAAACTTTTCAGTGAAAGCTTACCAACAACGCAAACTTAGCAAGCGTTTTGCTAGAGGCTTTAATTTATCCCCATATATCTTTTTGCTTCTCACTACCTTCATCCAAACTATCCATCCAATGACCGCGAGCACAGCATTGCTAAAAAAAAATCTGCTACGTACCATGGATCAAATTTAGTTTACGCAGCACAAACAATCCAAACTGTGCAGAATAAAATGCAACAGCGAAGAAGATATCAGCGATGTCAAACATGGTTGCTTTCATGTAACAACGCAGAACACACCACTCTTATGGAACCATCATTCGAAAGAGCTTTTCAACGCAGATTTCTTAAAAGCGAAGAGGATAAAAATGGGAAGTTACATTTCGCTGTTTCAAGGTTGAGTTGAAATTGCACTAGCAATTAGAGAAGGAAAATGGTGGCTTTTTAGCGGGTGATTTTCGAATTCCTCGTGATACACGAAGGGAAAAAAACAACAGCAGCAGAAAACGATTTAAATGTCAAAAAAGAGATTACTTCTGTAAGATGCCAAGAAGCAAAACAGAGATTTTGATTTATCGTTATTGCCAAAAAAGACACATGTTATTTCAAAATAATCCTTTTATCTTCAGCTAGATTCCATAATAGGGAATAAAAAAGTCCATGAGCGTAGTTTTGGATTTCATGATTGAATTCGAGAAATAACGTGCTGTTAAGTGTATAGGAATGTCAATTAAGGACAAATGACGATCAAGATGTAACCAGTAATATCGTAACAATTTCGTGAGATGGCAAGAAAAAGGAAGAAAGAAAGAAAATGCAAGATGAGATAAAAATCCAATTTATATATAGAAGAAAAATCGATAATTTATAGATCTTAGGAACGAATCAGGTGATTCTAACTGGTTTTCATTATACCCATCACAATTAATTTTTGCAATCATTAACACTTTCCGGCCATGGTATAAATGCCTCGTTCATTCAGTTTTTTGAATACAGTTAACCGCAATATAACGGTACAACAGCCATCTAGTTGATAAAATTTGGTTAGTTACCATTATAGTCGCTAACATGAAACGGGTTATATCAACGCCTCCTAAATGCTAAATGCCTACTACATTTGCCTCAATACGGGAGACAGTTGTTCTACTTTGAGAACCACCTTGCAGCAATCCAATGATGCTGTTGTTATGGTTATAAATCCACAAACAATATTCGAATTAAGCTTCTGATTGGCTAACTTTTAAATTTGAATTTAGAAATCAACCCCAATCGTTAATTTCTCTGTCTCGAAGAACTCCGATAGATGGCAGTGCGTTGTGAACCAAGGGAGAAATTTTGCTCTGTGCCAAAAAACCTGAAAGGAGCAGACTTCGAGTATTTAGGAGTCGTTGGTTATAGTCTGATTGTCACGTGATATTCGGTTGCTCAGTCGAATTTCAATTAAGTTAAAAAGTTATTAATCTTTTTTTTTTTTTTTTTTTTTTTAAAGGGAGAAACGGATATTTTTTATAACTGGGGTTGACGTAATTGAATCAATAGTGGTCAGGGATTGCCAATGAATTATCATGTCAGGGATTTCGAACAGCTGTTACGTGACTAAAGTCTTCTTGGAGCTTTCCACACGAGTCGAAAAGGAATTTGCTCTGCTTACGAGAATCTTTCCTCTGTAGATCAGAATCATTAGATCACCGCAGTAACTACGGAAATATTTCTTTCTGTGTTAGATAAAAGCTCGAGAACTAATTGATAACATCTTCAAGAAAATTGTCATCTTGATCCCTACTATCTTCTAATCAGATTGCACAGATCCAATGGCATTTTGAAATCTGTCACCCAAGTGTAGATATTGAGAAGCAGACTTTGCTCATTTATATGATTGTCAGTCCTCTGAAACTTTTCATAACGTAGATAATATTGACATACTTTGTCACGCACTATGATTGCCTGTCCGGCTTCTAAGAGCTGCGTGTTTTGACAACTCACAGATTTTTTTTAAATGGCTATTCGGAGTCATAACAAACCTTTTGGAGTCTTCTTGCAATGAATTCAAAAGTTACATTGTAGAAATATAACCAGCTAATCATTTTGCGATAACATTCAATCACAATAGTATTTAGAACTAGTAATTTGCATATCAAACTCTTTTACAACTTTTTCTTTTCAGATAATGAGGTCTGTTTTTCTACATTGCATACAAAGTTCGAAGACAGCTCCTGATTAGAGATTTTGTAGAATATATACACTACATCACCAAAAGTATTGGGACACTTTCGAAAATTTGCGTCTTTACTGATTTGTCGAGAAATAAAAGACTAATTGTTTTCTAACTGTTGTCACATAAAACATAAGCTTCGGCCGACATTTCTTAACAACATTTAAATCGCTAATCCATTTAGGAGACTAGAAGAGGGGGGGGGGTATCTTTTGGTCATAGTTCTTCGTAAATATCGGAATAAATTGTGAATTTCAGAAATTTATTTACAATAGGATTACTAAGTACACTTATTTTACATATTTTCGTGAAATAATTTAATTGACTACTATTTTCGTGAATGCTCTCTCTTACATCGTCACTTATATTCGAGACGATATAAGCATTTCTTTCAAAACTGTCAATTTATTTGCCAATTTTTGTCTCGTAACAAAAACTCGCGTTGTGACTAACATAATATTTTCGTTGAAAAAATGTTTCAATAGTCACCACGGGTGTCATTTTTACTGAAAAAAATGTTGGTAGAAACGACATAAATGCCACCATGTACATCTTAAATCAACAAATTCGACCATAATTATTATTCATACTTTAAGTCCCAATAAAAAGAGTTCGAAAATCAGCTTACGTTAGTCACCATGGAGTGACCCATAACGATACTGATGTTATTATAAACAAATAACAAAATAGAAAAAAGAAGAATTTTAAAAATATATTATTAAAAAATAAGCAAATAATATAGTGCACAGGTTTAAACTTACGTATTCCGATTGGTTGAAATAAGAGCTTCATAACGTACGAGTATTAAAAGATAGCAACTTATTGGTGGTTTAATACTTGTGAGAGTAAGGATTCAATAGGCAAGGCTAAAAAATTCAAGGCTGCCTCAATCTATACAGTTTTTAGCTGCTTGAGTTCAGGCCCGTCATTTGGGGGGGGGGGGGGATTATATGGGGTCCATTCTCTCCTCTCTTCCCGACTTTGAGAAATCAATGTATTTTTGTATAAATGGGCGTGGATTGTTTTTAGATGAAATTTGCATTAATTTTGAATCTTTGACCCTTCCACTTGGAAAATTTTAAAATGACGGGTCTGCTTGAGATCTACAACAATAATAAACGTTCCTTCGCTCACATTCTGCTATTGCATATTGTTTAGTCTGAGCCATTTCGGTACACAGTGTACAGGCATAAGAAAACATAAGCAAAGAAATCTTTACTGTTATGCGTATCCACGTAAATTTAATATTGATCTGTTACGACATACTAGTGAGAGTTTAACAGTTGAAAAATGTCAAAGAATTTTTATATACCCTCTCAGTTCTTAAATACTTTTAAAAAGCATCTTTCATGACAATGCCCTGAATTATTAAAAAAAAAGTTTGGTTTAATAACTTGTTCGAGAATAAAATGTGCCTAAAAATGAAACATAATAGTTTTCAATCGGCAATAATCGTTTGCCTACAGGTGATTGCAACATTGACAAAATTAGCGAAACAATTTTAACGAATTATAACACATTGCTTTGTTTTTCTGTTTTTGTTTGGTATTAATCAATAATAATAAAAATGGAACTTAATTATTTAAAAGTAAGCAATGTTCTCCCCTTCTTTTAACAGTCAAAATTTATTTAAATTCTACTGTCATTCCTGCTAAGTACGGGGGAAAAAACTGAGAATTTTGTTTTTCATAAAACTTTAAAGGTATTTACAGCAAAAAAAGAGAAAGAACAAAAAGATTTTCAATGGTTAATTACTACATTTCTTTTTAATAACATTAAAAAAAATCATTACGAGTGCAACAACACCACAATCTAAGTATAAGTAACAAGCTGTAAGCTACCACCTTTAAGTTGGTGCTAAGGGAGAGATATCGGTATATGTTCAAAGAAGTATTTTTTTCATTCTTATGTACAAATTAAATTTTGGTCATTAATTTTATTTTTCTAATTGAGCATAAAATATAAAATGTTTTGAGATTTTTAATTGTTTTAGTTACGAAAAAAATATAGATCACATTTACATTCAAAAAGATGAAAATATAAATAATATTAGACTTGAAACAAAATGAAATTATACCAACAAGATTTAAAATAAACTTTTTTGATCTTTATCAATTAATATTAAGCAATCTCCTGTCATTCTTGTTGGTAGTTTTATCGTGGCTGTGTTTGAAATCTACGTCTAAGTTTGGTTTATGCTTACTACTTTTAACAATTTCAGTTCATATTTTTCTTCTAATCAGTACTTTTGACTTATTAAACACTGATTCTAAAAACGGAACCAGAAATTTATTTCGAGACTAACTGCAGCCTTCAAAGGAGCTTTCTTAATAAAATCGATCAAGCTGCGCTCAAATCTACCCATGTAAGGCACGTAGGTTGCATATTTAGTTTAAACACGGATTTTAGTATGAGAACAAAAATGCAGCATTTTCGATTCACAGCACATCTAGTACTAATCTAGTTTTCACTACGCTATTGATTATTACTATTGATTCCTACCTTAATATACGATTGGTTAAAATTTTACTGTCTACCTGTTGAGAATAATGGCCAATATGTGGTTTGATTGATGCTTTCTTATACACTTTGAAATTAATGTCAACAAATTCATTTTACGCCAAATCAATTCCTGCAGTTAAAATAAAACATAGAATTAGACTTCTTTCGAAACTGTCAGCTGTAGCATACAGTTGAATTTTCATAAAAAAACAGCCGGAAAATGCTAATTTGCGTACAAATGTCAAAACTAGCTCATTTTAACTGATAACCCTTTCAATAGCAAAAAATTCTTTTAAAACTTTATGCCCTTTTACTGAATAAATTTAATTGTACTAACTCCAATACCCGTACGTTATACGCACTATAGTGATTAACGGTAAAACACAAACAATTCACTCACCATTTACAATGTGCAGTCGTTGCAGGACATAGAGAAGGGAGGCCAGGAAATGACCGACCATTGCCAAAGCGAAACGTCCGAATTCCATGATGAGCAACAAAAAAAATCCACCAAAACAAAAAGGGAATCAATCAAAGGGTATTTCTATACCCGCGACTACCGGTGTAAGCCCAGCAACCTGCGGAGCCAGAACCCTCAGTGGTACCTAACGAGGAACCACAGCAGCACTCACCACAACGCGATCAACAACAGCAATCTACTGCAGCCACCATCCATCCCCGCTACAAGGTCAATGATGCACAAGAGAGAGAACAGAGGAGAGAGGGTGGAGGAACAAGTTGGAAAAAGAAGAGGAAGAGGTGCATCGCTCTACAATGACACGAGCCATCTTGTGGGTCGCAGAGCTTATTCTGGATGCGTGAGAGTGGACGGATGGACGGATATATGTTCGTGAAGAGAAGTTTTTTTCTGTGACATGGCAGCAGTGCGACCACGCAAGGTGGTTGCTGCAATGCCTGGCGATGTTAACGGTGCGCAATGGCTTCCACCGGCTGTCACAGAAATGCTGTCGGAAAGTTGTCAGAGATGCCGATCACGAACATATTTGGGAAAACAGGGCAGATCTTACTTTAGATGAAAGTTGTGTTTTGGTTAAATATCGCCGTGATGAAAGGAAGTGGGTGGTTGTAAATTACTCTCATTTGAACCAACAGAATTGAGTGGAGAAGCGTGTTCAGCATGATGATAAATCAGAAACGACGCGGATTTTGGTGCAGACATTAAAAACCAGAGCTCTCAAAGTTTGACTTAATCGAAGATCTTGAGTTTTAAATAGAGATTTTATGTTATTCGGCTTTTGTTCGCTGTTCTCGGATTATGGGTTTTACTGATGAAAAAGATGCATTTGCTTAATACTTTAACTCTAAAACGGAATATTTACAAAATAAATAATAATTCACTGAATATAATTTCTCTTTTTATGTCCTAAAACTTCTTGCCTATCTGTCTTGCACTATCTGTACAACTGCATCAATACATTTACATTTTCTTAGCAGATTATTTTTATACCCTTTCTACAGAGACTGTTTGAAAGAAATAATTATTGAAAGATAAATTTTAGTATTTATTATCATATATTTTACTTTATAATTTTTAAGAAGAAATATATTTGACTAACTGCAATAGTAGCAATCACACAGGGCCGTCATTTCAAGTTTTTCCAGGGGGGAGGAGAGCAAAGGGTCTAAACACAATGCAATT